>CANUEX010213277.1:0-29334 GCA_948099535.1 Jatropha multifida | reverse complement strand
ACGGTTATTCAATAAATTTTCGGGCGAACCAAAAATGATTTTCGATTCCCATAATATTACGTGGCGTAATATTATTGGCTAATAATTTACAATTTAAATTTAAATGAGAATGTTTCGAAATAAAAATTTCAGGGTATTATATATATGGACCGAAATATACTCTCTCGTCCCAAAAAAATAGTTTATTTTTTGTTTTTGATTTGTCTTAAAATATAGTCTACTTTTCTTTTTTGCATTATAGCTATTTCTTACATTGTATATTATACTCTTATTAAATTTTATTTTATTTTCAGTAATCCTCATTAACTCTTACTTAGCATTCAAATATAATACTATTTTTGATCCATATTACTTATCATATTTGAAATATCACACTTTTAAAGAAAGTCATTAAATTTATCTAAATTATAATAAATTATTAGGTATATTGACTAAATTATCCTTCATTTAATACTAATTCTTTAAGAAAACCATTAAATTCAAGTAGTAATTATTGGTCATATACAAAAGGTAAATATGAAAAAGTATTTATTAGTCGTTAAAACCACAAATGTGATAAATATTTTAAAACAACTTATTTTCTCAAATGTAATAAGATTATCTCTATTCAATTTAATGGTTGTTACATTTGAGAAAATAGGTTGTTCCAAAATACTTGTCATATTTGTAGTTTTAAGGAGTAATAAATATTTTTTTCTATATTTACCATTTGTTTATAACTAATAATTACTACTTCAATTTAATGATTTTATTAGAGAATTAGTATTAAATGAAATGTAATATAGTCAAATTATCTAATAATTTATTGTAATTTAGATAAATTTAATAATTTTTTTAAAAAGTGTGATATTTTAAATATGATAAGTAATATAAAATAGAAGTGGTAAATAATATTGTCTTTTATCCATAATAGTTGCTATTTTTTTAATATATCTCGAAATAGAAAGTGGACGTGTCGAGTGGTTATCTATCTGTCTTTTAACTATTAGAGACTTATCTATTTGTCAAGGCCCTCAACAAGCTAGTGGGCGTGTCGGAGAGGTTATTGGGCATGACCAGAAATCATGTGTACTCTACCCGCGCAGGTTCGAAAACTGCCGCTCAGGATATCCCAAACCTTTTAAACAAACATTTTTCTTACCTTTTTGAGTTCACCTCGTTTTCCTTTATGGGTTTGTAGCTGTAGACTAATCCTAGAAAGACTTTGTTTTATTAGTCATATATGTTTGAATTTATAAGAATGGAGCTTTTGCCAAAAAAATTTTGTTTGCATTAACAAGAATGGTGATATTGCCAAAGTAGTACTGTTAATGCCAAAAATACTTTTACTTCGACAAATTACTCTTCTTTACCTTCCATCATTTTGCATTAGATTGCAATTTGATGGATAAGGTGCCGATGCATCTATTGTAGCTAAGAAATTTACTATAAAAATTTGCTTCTTTGGATTTCCAGTTCTTATGTTCGAGCATCATAGCTGCTTTTGTAGCTCTCGGTTTAGAAAAAGATATCCATAGGGTGCAATAATTATTAATTTCTCTTCGTTTTCTTGCAACCAAACAACAGAGCGAGAAAAAAAAAAAATAGAGACAGCAACTGATCGTTGAAAGGGTTGACTTTTTTAGTGGGTATTAATGGAATACTGCAAAACCTTAATTTTAAACTAGCTATGGTCGACTTTACCAACCATTCCTGACATTTGTTAAGTTGCACCTATCTTTATATCCACTTGAGTCCATAATAGCAAGAATAAAAGAAAACGGAAGGTTTGAAGGAAACAAGAGAAAACGATAAGATTATTTTTGGTGACTATTAAGTTATTTAAAGTCTAATACAATTCATTTTCTCTTTTCTTTATTTATGCTTTGTAAGAATTTATAGGACATACCACAAACACATAGTCAGATCCACTCCAGTAACCTTTGAGGAAATTATGCAAAACATGAAATAACCTGAAGATGCAGCTTGTCAGAAGCAAAATGGAAATTATGCAAAACATGCAAAGTTATATCCCATAAACTCAACTCAAATAAGCATAATTGCAAACTAGTTGGGGTGACCTACTTCTATTTGGCTCTTTTTTCCTCTCCCTTTCTTTTCTTCCTTCTTCTTAAGGAAACAGGTTCAAGGACACAAGTAAATTCAAACCAGTATCTGTAGTTCCTATTTCTCATACAGCTGCACAAACAATCTTCAAAAAAGGAATTTAATAATTCAGAAGCAAAGTCATAATTTAGAATCCCACAGCAACGGTTCAAAATATAATAGGCTAGATAAAAAAAAAAATCAGCAATGCTAAAATCAATGCAACAATCATAATTCAAAATAACAATAAATAGTAAGCCAACACACATCAATTTAGCATCATGTAGACTTCAAAAAAAGGTATCCAATAAAAAAAATGCAAAAAGTTATATATATATATATATATATAATATTTGCGATATCGATATAAGCAGTTTACTTTGTTAGTGATGTTTAGATTTGCTAAGACCTAACCAACCTAGTGAGCTTTTATTTTTTGTACAAGTGCTTCGTATACAAATTCCTTTCTTCCCCGAATAAGTCTTTGTTTCAGTTTTGCCAATGAGGAAGTGGTAACCCTGATTCCTTTTTCAATCATACACTCTGTGTATTTTAGTGCTTCGGGATCCATGTGGCGATCACAAAGCTCAGAAACCAACAAATTCCCGGTCTCTTCCAAGTCTGATGCATAATTCTCCACCATGCATTTCCAAATTTTGATCGCCATGTAAGGATCCTGCGAATGCATATACACCCTAACTGCTGCACTACAATTTGCTTGATTAGGAACATACTCGTTTTTAATCATCTCATTGAACACCGCTGATGCTGCCTTCAACTTCCTACCCTTAATCAAGAATTGAAACAAAATATCATATGTTTGCCTATCGGGAAACGCACCATTATAAACCATCTCATCCAAAAACTTTTCTGCAACATCAGTACTACAAGTATAACAGTGTAAAGCAATCATCAAATTATACAATTCAGTATCAGGCATAAACCCTTTTCTCTCCACCATCACATCCCAAATATAAGTAGCTCTCTTAATATCATTCAACTTCAAGCACTCTTGTAATGCTGCTCTAAAAAATCTTATTCCCGGACAACAACTTCGTTCCTTCATCATCTGCAAAAACTCAATGGCCTCATTCAATCCTTCACGGCCCATAAGCAAAGTACACAAAAATGTATCATAAGCTGGAAGATTACTAGGATCCCAACCGATATCGTTTACCATCTCCATAAAAGTTTGTCTAGCATCAAGCACATTCCCTTCCTTTTCACATCCTTCCAACATAATTGCGTAAGTATCAGCATCAGGCCTAATTGCATTCTTGGCTACACGCAAAAACTGAAGAGCATCATCGGTTTTCCCATCTCTACAAATAGCACTTAATAATGAATTCAAAGCAACAATATCTCGGCTACATCCATATTGACCCATAACTTCAAATGTCATAATAGCATCTTTTACTTTACCAGCAATAACATAACTACCGAAAACAGAAGCAAAAGTGGCTAAAGAAACCAACCCTTCTCGCGTCATAGACTTAATTGCATCCCACATTGCATCAAACAAAAAATTCTTACCTAAAAGGTCAACAACAAGATTCCAAGAATAAGGGCTATGATTATCCTGAAGCTGAAACCCGGACCAACGGAAAAACTTGACGGCAGGGCCAGGGAAGAGGTAGGAAAGTTTGAGTACTTGTTCAACGTCAGATTGAGAAACGAACACACCAGCGTTGCTGAATGCGGATTCGACCTCGGAGGAAGGAGTGTTGGCTATGAGTTCGCAAAGGAGCTTAATTTTACAAGGGAGATTTGGAGTATCTATATAAGAAGGGAAATTTGGGCGTTTTGGAGAATAGGAAGATTGATGCTCGGCTGTAGCTCTGGAGGAGGAAGAAGGAGAGCGGAGATGGTGTTTTTTGCTAGCGTCGCGGTGGTGGAGGTCGTCGTGGTGACTCCCGCTCCTTATCCTCTTCCTGCTACCGGTCCGAGCCATAACAAGGAAGATAGGTTGATCGATCGATTAATTTGGTTTATTTTGGATAATTGGGAAGGAAAGATGAAAAAGGAGAGAGAGAGTTCGAAAACCCTAATTGGAAGCATTGAATTGTCAATCATTGATGATGATGATGATGGGTATGGGCCTGTTCAGTGGGCTGTAAGCGTACTGTCTGGTTCAATATATACTCCATGTCAATTTAATTTAACTTATGATCTCGATTATATGCAACTAATAAAAAATTAAATATTTAACAAAAAAAAAAATCCATTTCAGAAAGTCACGCTTAAAAACTTCTCTCTCTCTCTACATATATATAATATAGCAGAGAAATGTTATATGTAATGTTTAATTGTTTGCTTATATATTTATTTAGCCTCTGTTTATTCTCCTAAAATAATTTGTACACAAATATTTTTTACAATTTTTTATTAATTAGAATATTCAAGAAAATAAGTCAATTGAAAATACTTTTTTATTAAAAAAATTAAAATTTATTTTTTAAAAAAATGACTTTCCATTTACAAAGAGTAACATATTTTTCAAAAATTGACAAAACTTATTATAATTATATATTTTTTAATTTATTAATTAGTGGTAGTTATTATCATCGGTCACCATTCATCATCAACCATTATCACTGGCTATAGTTTATCGTTGGCTACAACTAGTGGTCAATAGCAATAATTTACCTTTTTTTGCATTTTTTTATATCTAACAATAAATTTTACAAGTATGAGATTTTTATTGTTAATAATATTTTTATAGTATTATCAGTTAAAAATTTTAGTATTTTATAACTAATTTTCAATACTATTACCAAAAAACAAATAAGTTATTGTGTAAAATATTTTTCAACAAGATATTTTTTCTATAAAATATTTTTAAAATGTAAATTATTTTCCAAAAACAAATGACACCTTAAATACAACATATGATTTCTAATTTATAATGTGTATTGTCTTAATTATTTGCTTTATATTTATTGGAAAATAAATTGAATTGATGATTACTTACTAATTAAATTAATATATCCATTCAACATCTACAACATTCATCATACCAACCTATGGGATGGTCTTTACTCTAGAAGAATATGCATAAGAATTAGGCAGCTTGCTGGTTGTTTATACTTAAATGGGAGTAATTCAGTGATAGAGTATTTATGAAGTTGATTATTATAACTTAGGTCATGCGTTTGATATTTTGCAACACAAACTCTCGTTCAAGGATTTATTGTGGGTCGTTAACATGATTGCATCTATTTCCATTAAACAAATGAATTCAAAACCTTTACATATCTAAATTATCATTATTATTATGATGTAATTAATAAGATTCTGTTGCTCTTTGCTTCATTATTATTATGAGTTGAATATTTCAAAAATGGAAATTACTACTAATAAATGCTATCTATGGTGAGATTAATAAAGGAAAAATTACAACTAGTTTGTTTATACTTTTTAAAATGTATGTATTTAACAGAAAATATATAAAAATTAGAAGAAATAACTTTATAGTTTAATAGAAGTAAACTATAAATATATTTTAATTTATTTTCTAAAAGGCAGAGACAAACTAATTGTACTTTATAAATCACAAGGATCATACCATAATTTTTCTATTAATAAAATTTGGAAAATTAAACTATAGACAAAATTACAGTATGATCAATGTGGTTTGTAAAATACAACTAATTTATCTGTCTGTTTTAAAATATACTAATTTGTTTCTATATTTTGTTTCTGTTACATTATTAGGTCATTCTTTTCAATTTATTTTATTTTTTCAGTTAAGTCAATAGGAAAACACAAATGTCAAAGTAGAAATACTAAAATATTATTCCAAAAAATTACAGCGCACTTCTTATAGTTTGAAAAATATAACTAATCTATCCTTATATTTTTAAAAATAAAATGAATATTTTTGTCATTTTATAAGTTACTTAACAGAAAAAAAATATAAAAAATGGTTAAAAAGACTTCATTGTGTCATGGAAGTGAACTATAAAGATAATTTCTCTATAAGAACAATTCGTTCTATTTCACAAACCATAGAGGTTATATCGTAGTTTTCCCTAAACTATAATTGTTTAAGTATCATTATTATTTATTATTAAAATTTTTTAGAAGTTAAAACTAATAATAATAATAATAATAATTAAAAATTTTATTATTTTGGAGTTGTACATGGCAATCACAATGTTTATGTTGGTTGAAGGAATATTAAATTAGAATTTTACATATTAGCATAATATTTAAAATAGTACTTTTATTTTTGGATCAATTAATCTATTTTTTTTGTAAACAAGATATAAAATTATTTTTCATTTTTTAAAGATAAAAATTTTTAAAATAAAAAATAAAGAGTTGCATGACTAAAACGGAAATTTTGAAAATTTTTTTACACATACTGAGCACTTAAGCTAAATTCAATTTAAATTTAACAATCAATGAAAAATTCACGATAATCATATTTTTATATATTTATTTTTCAATTTTTCATAGTTTTAATCATACTGAAAAATTTAATAAAAAAAAATTCAATTGTTATCATTTTTATTATTACAAAACTTATATATTTGATGTCTATAATAGTTTTGTGGTAAAGAGTACTTACAGGTTGATTAATATGATTTAGGTTATAAATTTAACTCTCCGCAGTATAAATTTTTATGAGCAAATTCTTTTATTTTTGAAAAATGAGTAAATATTAATTAAATTTATAAACCAGACACGGTCTCAATAATATAATATAATATAATGTCAACCAAGATAGTACTAATTTTAATTTTTTAAAATGACGTGTCATTGATATTTCGGGCCCAAAAAGAAAATTTTTTTCTTATTTATTTTTCGAGATGTGAAAACCCTAAAAGGAAAGCCCAAAGGTCTCTGATATATGATCAAAAGATTCTATTCTCTGTCGCTATGCTCACTCTAGATTTTGCTCAGTACATGGCTGATCCTAAACCTTACGATGATTCAAATCGAAATCAAGCTGCTTCACAATACGAAAACCCGAATCAAGCTTCAGCTTCAATTCCCCTTCTTGCTTCGGCTGCGGCTTCGACTCCGTGTACCGTTGCTGCCTCTACCTCTAGCTCTACTCGTGAGTACTACATTTTATATCCTCTGTTTGATTACAGCTCTTGGGTTTTATTTTTTTTATTTTTTTGGTGTACTAAGTGAAGTTATATTGAGTACTAATTTATTATTATTTGTGTACACATTGATAAACTGGCTTTGTATTCTGTAACAAAAGGTTTATATTTTCAGATTTTTTTTTTAAATTTCTCTTTTTTTTTTCCATAAAAAACTGGAAATTTCAATGTCATTCTTTTTAATTTCTAGCATTGTTATTGAATTGTTTTTTTTTTCTATTCTAATTGCATGTACTTTTGTGAATATATAATTGTTTATTCAAATTATCTTACTTGGAATAGTAATTAGTTTTGCTATTATAGAGAAATTTTTTAAATGATTCTTTTCATTCTTATATCTTTTTCATAGTATTAGTGTTCTAAAGAATAGAACTTTTGCTTCAACTTTAACGTTATTATTTGTTTATTTATTAAAAATTACTTTGCAGACCAATTGATGCATAAGAATCGATTACAAGAGTACACACAAAAATCTTTCTTACAATTACCAACATATCAAACCGTCAATGAAGGACATCAACATGCGCCTAGATTTAGATCAACTGTGATAGTGGATGGGGAACAATACACCTCCCCGAATACTTTTGCACATAGGAAGGGAGCTGAACAAGATGCTGCAAGAGTTGCTATGGAATGTATACTAAAAAAGATGAAAGATGAAGGACCTCCATTGATTTATGAGGTTTGTCGGTTTATATATTAATATTTTCAAATATTTTAATTGTCTTTTTTTTCTTTTTAAATTTTTTAGTTGTTTTATTTTTAGTGAGATTTTTACAAATATTGGTATACTAATTTAGGCTAGTCATATAATTTATGCAAGGTTTTAATAGAGCTATTGAGAGTTTTTCCATAATAGTCTTTATGGTCGATATTCTTATTTGGCATAAATGTTTCCTTTAAAGTTATGTCTTTTAATGATATATGCACAAAACATTCTCTCTTTCCCATGTGTACAAGCACTTTGCTTTTCTAGCTTAATCTCAAGGTCAAAGATTTCTTATTAATTAATAATGAAAATTTTTTGTTTGTTAATTGTTTATCTCTATAATTGTCTTTTCAATTCGTCATTAAATAATGTGTTCAAGAGTGATTGAGTGAACCTTTATCTGACTTTCAATTATGTTTTTTTTTCTTTTGGAATTAGTATGGTGTCCATTTTTCATTATTTGAATATTCACAAATCATATATTTGGATCCATATCATGAGACATGTTTTAGTTTCAGTGTTCCATACCACAACTCTTCTCTTTTGTATATTGGTGTAATTTGGACCGGTATAGAATGGAATGACCCTTGGTCTGATTCCATTCCGAAATATTTTGGAATTTAAGATTTCACTCTCTTCCGTTCCAAAAATTTTTTGGAATTTAAAATTTCATTCTATACCATTTTAAGGTAATTTGTTTTGGAATTCGGTAATTCTAAATTTCTCAATCGTAAACACAAATCTAGTGTATTATGATATATTTTAAGATATAAAATTTTAAATTTAACAAAAAGATCATCAATATAACTATTTAAAATTAGATATAAATATTAAATAACACAATTAAATTGCAATAAAACAATAAATTCAAGTTCATTGGTAAGGAATGATGATATAACTTGACTTGACAACTTTCCATTTAATTAGTAATGAAGGAACAACAAATACAACAAACATAAAGGTAGTGCAACCATGAAATAGATATAAAAAAAAATCACAAAAACAAGAAATTAGAAAGAGAAGTAAAAAACTAAAAACAAAAAACTTGTCAAGAGAGTAATTGATATACAAATTTCATAAATTTTTAAAAGTTGATCATCAAAAAAGAAATTTTCTTATCAAGCACAATAAAAGAAGGGATAATACTTTTTCCTAATCACTTGCCAAGATTCAAGAAGATTGATCATAAACATGCAAATTGTGACTCTGTAAAGCATGCTTCTTTCTTTTTCTTTTTTTATTTTGACTCTTGAATGTTCAAGCCTATATTAATAATTACTTATGATTACAGTATTTCATTAAACTATATAGTTTTAGAATGAAATAAGAGTTTCTTTAATATTAAATTTTAAAACATTTTACTCAAGTTTAATATTTTATTATTGAAATATATAATTACAATTAAAAAGTGAAAAAAAAAAATAAAAGTTTGGTATGTGGATCGGAATATGGAATTTCTATTAGTTTTCCGTTCCATATTCCATATACAAATATTTTAAAAAATACATTCCATTTTAAATTTTATATTCCAAAATTTCATTTCAAGTTGAGATTCGATTTGGAATTTAGATTTGGATGGTATACTCCAAATCAATTTACGACCCTAAAGTTATGTAAGATCTAACAAAAAAAATATACTCATGCATATGTAAGGTTTACTTGAATATATTGGCGCAAATATAACATTGAAGATTTGATTTCTATGGATAAAGTAAATGATATAGCTGAATGTTGAAATGATTACTACCACAATTTTTGGTCATATGATGCATCTAGTTAAGGATATTTAAGTGAATAATTGGAGAAATGAATGGTAATATTTTTGGGGAAAATTATAAAGTCAGTGTTTGAAGCATGACATTTTTTTCATTAATTTCAGTATATCAATTTTATTTTTCATCAATCAATTGTTTGAATTGATAAATTTTTTATTTTGCCAAATTATCTTGCCGGGTAACAAAATGAATTATTTTACTCGTCAGTTTGTTTCATTTTTTTTAAATTTTGATCTTTCCCTCTTTATTGTATTCTTTTTATTTTTGTTTATTTCTTTGTTTTAGAATATGAAAAAAGAAATTATAAGGAAAGTATGATATTTCTTTTTTTGAAAATTTAAGGGCTACATGGCACAAAGTGAAAAAAAAATGAAGAAAAAGGATGAAATGGAATGGACATTTATGCAGGATGTCATTCATTGAGTAAAACAGTATATTTTAATTTTCATATGAAAATTTCTAGCTAAATTGCCCTTAATAGAAAAAAATTTATCCAATGAGAAAAAGTTTAGTTGCTAATTATTTAATTATCCATATATTCTATTCATTGTTTCTTAATTATTGCTTGGCATATGTTCCATTTTTTTTGTTTGCTCTTCCTTTTTTGTTTTTTCCTTTTGATAATTCAGGACAAAGTGTTTTGCAAGTCTATCTTATATGAATATGCAGTCAAGATGCAATTAGAAAAGCCTATATACAGCACATTTCAGCCACAAGGGTTTCCAATTTTTATATCTTCTTTGGTTTTTAATGGTATGACCTATACTGGTGACACTGGTAGAACCAAGAAAGAGGCTGAACAATTAGCAGCCCGTTCTGCAATTCTCTCGCTTATTGGTATTCTTCACCTATTAATTAATTCCATCTTTTAATTACTTATAGTGTGTGTATATAATTATATATATATATTTTTTTTTTTGCTTAATTGAAAGCTATGATGCAGGGAATCCCGTGTCAAGTGCAATTATTTCTGAAATAATCAAGTCCAAATCCAAATTATATGCTGCATTGTATAAGTTTAAAGATTCCCAATCCCAAGTTGATGGTCAAGATAGCACTGTGCCTGTAGTCAATAAAAATGAGGAAGCTGAAGTTGTTTTGGTTGGTAATAATGTGCCACTGCGCATGATTCCACAAGCCACATCTGGGATATGTCCTGCACAACCCCATGCACAATATAGCACTGTGCCTGCAGACAATAAAAGTAAAGAAGCTGAAGTTGTTTTGGCTGATAATAATGTGCAACCTCATGCCATTCCAGAAGCCATATCTGGGATGCATCCTCCACAACCCCATGCTCAACATAGCAATGTGCCTTCAGTCAGTAAAGATAAAGAAGCTGAAGTTGTTTTGGTTGGTACTAATATGCCACTGCATGCGATTCCACAAGCCACATCAGGAATGCATCCTTCACCCCATGCTCAATGTAGCACTGTGCCTGTGGTCAGTGAAGATAAAGAACCTGAAATTGTTTTGGTGGGTAATAATGTTCCAATGCGTGCAATTCCACAAGCCACATCGGGAATGCATCCTCCCCATCATGAGTTCACCATACCAACACGAGAACCAACCTTAAAGGGACATGAACTTCCAATTGCATTTGTACAGCCAGTTTCTGGACAACCTTTGGATGCTACTCCTGATTCTGGGAGAAAACGGAAAAAAGCTAGAAGAAATGCTAACAAGAAAATGCAAAATGAGCCTCAGTAAGTTTAATTTTCTTTGTTCATTTTTAATGGCGTTTCACTGTTTTCACTGTTTTCTTTGCTATGGATTATACACATGATGTTGAATGCTTCTTACTGGAGGAGGTGGGCATTTTAAATTTCTTGGGTTCAAAAGATTGCAGACCTGATTAGCGGGCAAACGAAAGTCTATGTCATAAAATCAATTAGCTTATGTTAGGTCAACACTTATCCACTAATAAGCCCTGGTGTTGCTTTTTTAATGTTCCAATGTGAGTATTTCCTGAACAAGGCAGGGTAAAAATGATTGTCCATTATGAATACATTAACACTTGTTAGTGAGAGTAATTTTCTTATCCATAGGATTATGCATAGCTTGGGGGAGGAAGAAGCAGGATCTGAAAAAATGCTTTTAGGTTATGTTGAAACCTTCTCAACCTCCATGTATTATGCATGGGATCTCACTGCTTTTAGTTAGTGTAATAAATTGTAAAGGCAGCCTTGAGGCACAAGTAAGAAGCTTGGACTAATTGGTATTGGGCTGAAAATGATAGGAATGATTCATAAGGAAGTCTCTAAACTCTATTGGGTCAGCTAAGCTTTTTTTGACTATTGAGTACCCTGAATTCTTTTTGTTGAATCTATGCAGTTCAATTTGCCCAAATTACTTCTTTGGGTGTTAAAAATAAATGGATAGAGATGACGAGAGGTAATGAAAGTGGTTGGATTGTACCACTAGAGAAGGTGTAAAAATGAAGAGGTGTATGTTTTAAACATAATGTATTTAATTTTTGATTCTATGTTGTTAGAAATTAAGTTTAGGTTTTGGTCGTGATAAGATGAACTACCTTGTGTCTGCAGATATACATAAATCAGAGCAATAGTTATGGAAATAAAAATTTGGGTTTATAGGTCAAATTGAAGATGAAAGGTTCAGCAAACTCATATTTTTAACTAAGGTTTTAGGGTCGTCCTTGTGCATATAGTTTATCCCAGAATTATGGCTTTCTAATTATTCGTTTGTCTACCAACTTCAGAATTTTGTGTGTTAACGTAGGAGGAGAAACAATTTATAGACATTATATATGTTTCTGATGTTATATGCTAGTAAATATATGAATATAAATGTAAACATAAATTTGAATGTTGAAAAATTGCAATTTGATAAGACTCGAACTTATTCGGTCTGAAACCAAAAACTAAGGGGGAAAAAGAACTCCACAAATTGATTGATTTAATTAAATTTTTCTGTGTACTTCTACAGAAATGAATACAGTAACATGATATAATGGTGTGAGGGATGAATCTTGAATTGCAGGTTGCCGATCAATTCAATGCCATTTAGCCAGCCTCACCTTATCCGGTAGCATGATAATAAGCTCAGATTTCTGTTGTATGTTTTCTTGGCTGTGGAAGCAAACTGTCATGCATATTTTCAGGATATATGCTAGTTTTAAACTTCAGTTTCATTTTGTAGCAATTGATGTTAAGGGTCAGAACCTTGGTGAAAGGTTCTGACTTGAACTGAAGATAAAATTTTTATCATCTAGATAGTTTCTCCCTTGAATATGTGTATCTGAATAATAAGTATTATTTTCTTTTTGTAATTTCTGTCAGGCTATTGTTATTTTTTTTATCATTAGGATTATAGTTATTTTAGCCTGTAATTAAGTATGAAGTATACCCACCATGGTTTATGTTGATCAATGTAGAATCTTTGAGTGGGAAGTATACCGACAATGGTATATGTTGGACAATGTAGAATCTTCAGAAAGTGGTTCTCAATTTTACAAGTCCTATTTTAAAGTTTATAAAATATTAAAAGCATCGCGACGATGAACCAGAGGCAAAATACCAGTACTGCGCGTATAGTATCTGTCTTCTTCAGGTTCATCGGAAAGTTTGGGTCACTTTGTTTCTTTAATTTTCAAATTTATTACTCAAATCATTGTAGATGAGAGCCCTGGTAAGAAAAATGAGTCAATTAGAAATTAACTTTCCCAAACTCAGCTTCAGTTAGGGTTGGATTGAGTTAATTTTTTTTCGGAATGGTTTCACTGGCCGCAATTAAATTTAAGCAAAGGACACGTGGTTGGAGAATCGTCGTCATCGCTGTGCTAGTACCGTCAGTCTGCTGGTCTCCACGTGCTGGCTGACCACCATTAAAGCCACTGTTTGTTTGTGGTGTTTGAATCTTTTTAACTGAATTTTTAAATAAATATTTATTCGCAGAACCGAATCGATGGAGGGAGTATATTGTTATTAAAAATAAATATGATAAATTATCTAATTTATTTCTCAGAAAATATGGATGAACTTGTTAATTGGACTAAGCTTCAGGAGTAAATAGTAATTTAATCCATTGCTGATACCTTTATCTGATTTTATTGTCTGTTTCATTGTTTATAAGAGTTTATTACTAAATAAATTTACCATATTTGATTTTATTTATTTAGAGAATTTAGATATTCATTTATAAATGTAGATTTTTTATCGATAGAACTTAGCAGTAACACATGTTTTTTTATTGATGTTACTAATGCATAGTAATAGAAATTTATTTGTATACATCATATTTTTAAAAAATTAGGTGAAAATCTTATCATAGTACTGGTTAATTATTTTATTATTATACACACTTTATTATTTAGAATTTAAAATTTATAAATTGTAATAGTACTATTAAAATATTCATTTTCCCATAAATTTCATCGTTGTTGTACGCAATTCTTTATAATTTATAATTATAAATTATATTCCATATATGTTAAAAAGGTTCGTTTATATATATATTTTACTTTATTCATGTAATTTAATTAATATGTATTATTAACGATCAAATATGAAGTGTTTATTTTTAATGTACCGTATTTATTCTTTAAGTTTAAATAGAATAATTAATTAATAAATGAATTTTTTAAAATTTTTAATCTCATCCTGAAAAAAAATTGTATTTATAAAATTATTTAATTAGTAATTTGCATATAAAATAAAGAATGAAATTTTTATTATTTGAATATATTTGAATACTTGAGTATTGATATGTTTCTATTTGATAATAGATAAAAAAATAAATATATAAATAGAGATATTGAAATATACGGTGGGTTCAGTATATAATTGAACCGAATTATTAGCAGGAGGGAGAAATATATATATATTTCTGAATTATCTTATTAACATAGATTGGCGAATTCAAGAAATATAGGTAAGTATACCGAAATGCACCAAGCATAGATATTTGGCTCATCACATATGACAGTTTGTTCTTACTTTTCATCACTCTGACTCTCAATATCCCTTCCAGATTTCCAGCTTCAGTATATATATTAGCGTTATGCCCATGCTATGCATGGTTTTAATATATAATTTTTTTATTATTTTAAATTATTAATGATATTTTGTTATTGTAATATATTTATTTTATTTGAAATTGTTGCTCTATTTATTTAGAATATTTATTTTTTTCGTTAAAATATATTTAAAACAAATATTATACGCATTTTTAGTATAAAACTCTAATTGTGATAAATTTCTTCGAACCGTATTTGTTTAAATATATATTTGAAATTTTTTATATATTATTCAAGTCATAGTTAAATTCAACTAATCTTTTTTAAAATGCAAATAAATTTAACTAATCTAAATTATATCACAAATGTTTCAACTTTAAAACTACTCAGTGAATTACAATTTAAAAATTTTAAATAAAATAAAATGCGTTATCAAAGTGAAAAACATATTATAACCATACTTGATTAAAAAAATATATTTAATATATATATATTATCATATCATTCATCACATTTGCTAAACATTTATTGTGTATAATATTCATTTAAATTAATTTTAAAAGACTTGAATTGAACTCGAAACATTTAATCCTTTGTTTAATCAAATTTTTATTATTAATTTTTATCATTCATAATTTTAAATTATGATAAATATATTGATAATAAATAATTATTTATTATTTACTGATTGTGATAATTATTTATATAAATTAATTACAACTAATAGAAAATTAAAAGATGCAATCCTATTTGGTTCTATGGTTATATATTTGCGTTATGCATAGATAATTTAATAAATATTGATTTTAATTTTTATATCTCAATTTTTATTAAATTGATATGTAGATAAATAACTTTAGAACTCGCAATGTTTAAATTTAATTTAATAAATATAGTTAAAAATTTTATAAATTATAATTATGATAATAAAATATTTTTGAAAAATATATAATAGTAATAATAATAATAATATAAAATAAAATATTATATTTAATTTTATTTATTTATATAGTGAAACAAAAATTTATGATTTTAAAATGATTATTTTTATGCTAATTATTTATTTAATCTTTTATTAATTTAAATAATTATTATTTCTTATTATATTATTGATTATTATGTCTTAGCATTTATTTATAAATTAATTTCAATCAGTAAGAAATTAAAACAAAACAATTAATGTACCATAATTATAAAATTTTACAATATTTTGAAATCCCATATGATATAACTTAACTTTTTTAATTTTACATGGCACCGTATAGCAATTTCACACGACACTTTCTAGAAAAAAAATGCATGTTATATATATATATATATATAACCAAACATAGTAACAGATATTTGTAGGTTCAAGCTTAATAATCCAATCAAAAGCCAGTTCTGCTAACTCTACATTCTTATGTATTTTGCAGACACCTAAAAGTGCTCCCCCAAACTGCACCATCAGGTTTTACTTGCACAGATTCAAAAGGATCTCGGGCCTACTTGAGCATACTTGCTCGGCGTAAAAGATCAACCATGCAAGAGTAATGCTCCGGAACAGGTTGCAACTGATACTCTCTCTGCATCATGTGATTTTTTTCGTATTCGATCGAGTGCTCCTAATAATTTCATCTATAAATAATAACGAAATCTAGGCTATAGTAACGAAATCTATATATTAATACTTATAATGCTATCATTAACAAATTATATTTATGAAAAAAGCTTTATTTTTAACTAATATTATTTTTAACTAACAATTTTATCAGCATATTGTAATATAAGATTTAGGCTATGTTTGGCAACAGCTTGTGTTCGACAAAACAATTTCTTGAGTCCAAGTTGTGTTTTTACAGACTCTCAGTGCTTAATTTCATTACTTCAAGCTTTGGATTTAGATTTGACTGAGTTGGGAATCATTATTAGCAATTGTAAGTTGCTATTAAGGCAACGCTCTACTGTTTCTATTAGATGGATTAGACGACAAGCAAATTTAGAGGCTCATTTGCTAGCTCGGGCTTCCTATAATTATACTAGATTTCATGTCTGGAACACTGTTCCTACCAGCTTGTTATCTGGTTATCACTCTCGTTAATGAATTTTCTGAGTTTCTTTTTAAAAAAAAAAATAACAATTTTACCAGCATATTGTAATATAGGATTTAGGCTCTGTTAGGCAACAGTTTTTTAAGTAGCTTTTAGCGTTTTGATTAGTCAAAACGCTAAACGTTATTTAAAAAGTTGTTCGGTAACATGATATTTGAATTAACTTTTAAAAGTTAGAGTAGCTTTTTATGAAAAATTAACTCATATAACGTTTAACTTTTAGCGTTTCATGAAATACTACTGAAACAATTAATAGCTAAATACCACTTAAACAACTAACAGCTATCAAAACAAATAATTTTACCGAACAGACCCTTAAAGATTAGGTGTGTTTCCACTTTCCACGCATAAATTGAAATAATATAAGGACAATAATAACTAGTCGGTCTCACTGTATAAATATTGTTAAATCATATGAAATATACGCCATATATGATAAAATTTATTGTTATAAATAAAGAGATTCAAATATAAATCCGAACTAATAAAATTTTTTCTAAAATAATAAATTAGTATGGAAGACTGAACAGCTCAAGGAATCAAATATTCCTTCATAAATGTGCATGTGCTTTTTTTGCGTGTATGACATTGTTACCATAAGAATAACATTCATGAAAAATAAAATTAAAAAAAAGCAAATGGTCTCTTTTGCTCATGAATATAATGATAATTTATTTATTTCTTAATTAATTTAATAGTAGCACAGATATTTTCAATTTTTCAGAAATTATAATAATTTATAATTGCCATCAAATAAAACTAAATCAGTTTATTCATAGATAAATTTATAAACTTGATCTAACCTATAAATAATATAAAATATATATGTATCTAATAATGCATTATATGAGTTAAAAATTTGATTTGTAACTTTGAATATAAATATTAATTATTTATATATTTAATAGGTCTTGCCTTATATTCTTTCTTTTTTTAGTAAAAATTTGTTTTGAAATGTTACTATTGGAACATATTGCAGTTAAAATTTATTATATAACCATGTTATTAAGTATTTTTAATTTTATTAATAAATTGAATTTTTGTATTTTTAAGAAAGTTGTTTTGAAATGTTATTATTTGAATATTTTGTGTTTTGTAAAAATTGTAGTATAATTATGTTTTAAACCTATTTAATTTTGTTGGTTATTTGTCTTAAATAATTATACTTTATTTAAAATTATTTCTATTAATTATTATTTATTGACCTGCAAATTGATAAACTCAACCCAACCCGGTTCATATACAACCTTAAAATTTTTACATTCCTTAAATTATTATTATTGAATTAGAGAGAGAAACAATTCCAAAAGTAAAACTTGCCAGGTGGAATCTGTAAGTAGTCTAGTAAGCGGTAGGATTTCCCAAGTAATTAATTAAGGAAAAAAGAAATATGAAGATAAGATGAGCAACCATTAAAGAAACCAACGACATTTCCAAATTCATTGAAAAACATTTCCTTGAGACAAGGAATTAACAAGTCTTGTTATTTCAATGCCAGCTTCAGCTTCTCCCCCAATTCACGCTCTTGTCTTCTAAATAAAACATACATGTGGATTATAATCTTCATTGGTTATCATGCTTAAGAGTAATTAATCAGGTTTCCTTTGTTTACTTAAGTGAAGGGACATGGGAATTGATGCCTAGACAATATGGGAAGGAACAAAACAATAAGAGCGAGATCATACTCACTCACATGCGAGAAATTCTTGAAACAAGACTGAACAAAGGCAAAGAATATCCATATTTCCTGTTTAATGACTAATTTATACCAATCAAGAATTTAAAAACCAATCTCCCATGACTAGTATAGTGTACACATCAAGCATGGAATTAATGTAACATATATATATGATTCCACGTGGTGAAGCAAGAAGGGAAAGAGTATAGGAAGCAACCTTTAGGTTCTTGATCAAGAAAGTGAGAACTGTCTATACTCCATAATATGGGAATCTTGAAAGACGTGGGATGGCTAAAGATCCGGCGAGCCCTTCGCTGCTTTGCTTTCCTATGGCTAATTATTACCTTCTGTGTTCATTCTTCTCTTCCATTTTAATTCACCTCTGCCAGCTAACAATTCTAATACTCCGTTGCAACTTCATTAATCTATTGAATGTGTTAATAAAATATATTACTTGTTTGTGTGTTTCTTGCTCTCTTTGCTGTTTTGACTACAGATTAAGATTAGAGTTTATAAAACATATACAATTAAAGAAATTCTTGGATTCAAACTAAAAATATCCTTTATTAATATAAAAAAAAGGTGCAAATCAGTACAACTGAGATATTAACATCTGGATTTGCAAGCTCATATAGCTATTTAGACATGCAGTTTAACCAGCCTCAATCGCACACCTTAATGAATCACCATTGATATAAATAGCCCTTTGTAGCATCTCCATCTTCATATGCTTATAGTTACTTGAAAACCGGATCCAAGTAACCTCAACTCTCTCTCTCTCTCTCTCTCTAAATGGCACTAGCTAAAGATCGCACTTGTGCTTATAAGTTGCAGGTTGAAGAAGGCGAAACCAACAGTTTTGATCATATCATAAACGGTACTAATAACTTTGCTATGAGCCATTCTTCTTCTTCTCTTGGCAGTCCAAGCAGCGCGAATTCAAACGATTTCTTGTTTCATTCTAATAATAGTGGTATTAGTAATCAAACTGAAGAAGCTCATTCTTTGATCAATTTTGCCGGCGGATTTAATAATTTCATTCATGCTAATGGATCGTTGCTTAGTTTTCAGCATAATAACAATAATGTCAGTTACAGCTATAAGTGTAATAGTGTAGATCCTCGTTTATCAGAGGATATTAGTTGTTTCCAAACAGCCACTAATTCCAATTCCATGAAAAATTCTGGAAAGGAAAATATTGGGGATTGGTTGTACTGTGAGAAAACTATGGCTACTGATGATGATTCCATTATTCAAGAATCTGGAGTAGTGCAAGATGTCAACTTTCATAAGCGTCCTAATTTGGTAATTTTCATTTTCTTTTACTTTTTTTTTTTTAAAATTGAAATGATTCTTGAATGTATTTTTTTTTCGTTGCAGGGAGAGAGTATGCAGGCTTTGAAGAAGCAATGCAATAGTGCAACTAAGAAGTCAAAAGCCAAACCATCTCCATCTAAGGATCCCCAAAGTATTGCAGCCAAGGTTTATTCTTTGTTTCCTTTTCTTTTTCTTTTTTAGATTGCATAATCAATTTTATAGTGAATCAATTTTCAGTTACTATACTTAGAATTTATTAGCCGTAAGAGATGTATTCCCTCCGTCCCCAAATATAAGTCTGTTTTTTGAGCAGTTATTCTCTTACAAAATACAGATTGTTTTGAGTATTTTAAAGAGTAATAAATGATATTTTTTTGAACCTTATCAAATAAGGTAAAATTTTATATATAAAAAAACAATTCCCGAATAGGAAAGGTTTTCTAGATAAAAGCATAGAGGGAGGACTATTTCTAAACCAATCCTAAGTCAGCCTCATTAGTTGTTTGCCTTAGCATTAAGCCGAAAGAAAAATCAATATAGGATTTTCGAGTTTGGGTTCCTAAGATAATGTTTAATTTTCTAATCAGAATCGACGAGAGCGGATTAGCGAGCGGCTTAAGATATTGCAGGAGCTGGTGCCTAATGGCTCAAAGGTACATATGAATTATGAATATTATTAGTTATCTATTTCAAGAAAGAATAATAATTTTCTCTACAACAATAGTTACCAATTATAGATCATTTCTTCCACAGGTTGATTTAGTTACCATGTTAGAGAAAGCCTTTAGTTATGTCAAGTTTCTTCAATTGCAAGTAAAGGTAATAACCTAATCCAAAACATATTTTAGCTTTTTTTTTTTGTTACCTTAATTTTTTTTCATATGTATGTTGTTAAAACCATAATAATTGACTTTTTTTTAAATTTATTTTCTGATATTGTAGGTATTGGCAACAGATGAATTCTGGCCGGTTCAAGGTGGGCAAGCTCCCGATATTTCTCAAGTAAAGGAAGCCATTGATGCCATCCTTTCATCTCAAAAAGACAGGAATTCGAGTTCAAGTTCAAAGTAATTATCGAAGAAGAAGATAATGATGAGAAGCAAGAGAAGAAGTAATATATAATATTTATATAATAGCATCATAATCTAATGTGTTGAAGAGAAGTTGCGAGCAAATTATTTTGGAAATTAGAAATGTTGGTTTAATTAATTATTAAGAAATTAACAAAATCAAAATACATAATTATTTTTGTTTTATTTTCTTCTTAAAAAACTTGTAAGGAGTTTATAATATTAATAGATATATTTTTATGATGTAATATTTTGCTTTTGTTTTGAAGAAACAGAAAATCCAAGATAACAAATTATGGCTTCCATGTTTTTTCCAACTATTGGGGAAAATTCAGCTAAGTAAACTTCGATTAAGCCTTATTTTTTTTTTTTTAAAAAAAAAAGAAAACTTAAATTAGTTAAGGAATCAACTATAATTTTTTTTTCGTGAATTAAACCAATAAAAATATAATTTTTTTAACAATTATATATTTTTATTGTATTATTTTTTTTTTCATGCATGACCATGAATACTGTTATCGCAATAAACTTTTATTTTAATTGATTTATTTCATTGGTAGGGCCGTATGCTCGATATAGACAAATCAATCCCTTGACTAAAAGCATAAAGAGTATTTTGCATGTATTATTATTGAACAGTGGCTGACAAAAGATTACAAATCTTGATGCCATGGTTGTTGCTGTTAACTTAGCTCGACCTGGTAAAGAACTGAATGGATTTCGTGGGCTTCTCTTGTGCCTCCTTTCTTTAAACGTTCGGTGGCTGGTAGTGTCTCTTGTGGTGGATGCCTGCTTCGAGATTGTAATGGTAAATGGGTCTATGGGTTTGTCTCTAAGCTAGGTCAGTGTTCCATTCCGATTGAAAACAAGATAAATTTAAAATTTTTTAAGTAGATCAACATTTAAAATCGGTACATAATCTTTAAGGAAAAAAAGGCATTTTCATCTATTTCTTGCCACCTTATACCTGATTTAATTTTATTATATACATATATACACACACGGTTAGTAGAAAATGAAAAAAATGTGTCTAACATATTTATAGTTGATTGAAATTAACAAGGTTAATGGCTTGATTCTGGAATTTGGAAAATTGTATAGACATGTGAACACTTATGGATCAGAATTAGCATGAACTTGGCAAATATATAGATTCAGTAAAATCAAGACAGGCAACATAACTTATAGTGATAAGGTAAGAAGGGAACCATCACATGTTCCAATCCCATATAAACCGGTACTCCAACAACTCAAATTAAATGAACCAACAAAATAGAATTAACAAATGTTTACTATACGGTAAACCTACTTAGCACAGTTTGTGCTATCTTAGGAGGGTCTTTTTTGAATTTTACTATTTATAATTATTTTTTTTAATTTTCAATTGATTAAATGCTAGTATAATATAAAGACGTAATTATCTTTTATTTTGAATTTCAAATTTAAGTTATTTGTTGATCCTTGAGTAACATTTATTACTTTTAATTAGTTCCAATGCATATTAATTACTTTTAGTTCGAATGATCATTTATTAAAGAATTAATTAATTACTAACTAAATGCTGGATTAGTATTTTAATTGGATTATAAACAAGGAAATTACAAAAGAAAAGGATGTAACACTAAAAATTCAAAATTCAAAATACTTTAGATAATACCATGTTTTTTACTTTAAAGAATTACATAGTTTGTACATTTAAGAACTTACACATTCTTAACTGTGATTTATACTTACAAAAAAATGAAAGCACGAATTTAATAAAAAAACCTTTAAAATTATTTATGTTATGGATTTTTTATTTAATTAATTAGAGAAGTATATTCAATTCCATTACGTACATAAATAGCTTAATATCAACTATATTATTCATATATGATTTATTTATTATTATACCGCATGATTTATTTCATAAAATATTAACGTACTAATTGAATCGTAAGAATAAATATTTTGCATATGTACTAATAATGTAAAGCAAGGGTATATATAGTTATGTAATTATAAGAGATGTTTAAATCATAAAATATTAAAATAATAATTAACTCAGAAGGAACAATTTTAATAAATCTATTTCATTAAATTTAAAAAATTAAATATACTTACATTGTACCATTTTGAAATTTCAGTTTCAAAGTTGATTTAACTTAAATCAAAATAGGATGATTTATGCATCAATATGTATTTTTGTATTTTATAATCAAAATATAATTTTTCAATTATTTTTTATAAATTAATTAATATAGTAAAGTAGTAAATAACTTTTTTTTACTATAGAAAAATTGACCATACTTAATTAAAATGCATTTTTAGGGAAAGTTCGGATAATTTTATTATAATAATATAATAATTCATTGGCCGGAACTTTCAAATTTGTGACCGAATGAAACATAATGAAGATATAAGCCAATCTATTTTAACCTTTTTTTATCAATTTTATAACCAACCGAATTTTAAAACAATATTTTTATTTCTTATTAAAAAAATGAAAAAAAAAAGAGAAACATTAGCTTGTTGAACAATAACCCAGATCAATTGAGTGGACGGTATCAATACAATTGAAAAAGTAGCTTGCACCGACAATCAGTAAAAAATAGTTATATAAACAAAAAATAATTTTTATTTTGTATGGAGACCACCATTTCGATTGGTAGTTTCAATACAAAATAAAAATTTTAAATTGTCAATTTATTTTTTTACTAAAATACACAATTCGTTTTGTGGTTTTAGTGCAACTATGGGATGTGACCACTGGTTAGTAAAAAGTACATGGAAAAATAATGTTTTGTTAAGAGTCCATAAGATTAATCAATGGTTTCAATAAAAAAAATATTTATTCACTCAAAATATTTTTTCACCAAAACACACGTATAATTTGGTGGTTTTGGTTCACAATTATTTCAAGTTAAATAATAACAATATAAGTTTTCTCACACAATTAAAAATTACTGAGAATAATAAATTGCTTCGAGTTGAACCACATTCACAAATGGTTGTTGTGACTAAGAAATGTCAGATAAGTCTATTGCTCAGATATTATCATCATCTCAAAGAAATCATTAAATGAGTGTCTAGTATGAGATGTAGATTCATCACGCGTACTGAAAGAAATGTAGAAATATTAAAAGCAAGTATTGTATATTGAAATGACGTTATCTCGCCTATTTCAGAGAAAGAAGTATGTGTTTGATGGTTGCCATCATCGGAGTGTAATGAATATTCAATGGCATTTCTAATGTTGTAGATGGTACACTCCACTTAGATTATGGTGCAGAAGATGATGTATTAGGCATATTAACGCAATAACCTTTAAAATAGTTATATATCATAGGGGGAGGGACTTGAAGTGTATCATCTTTTAGCGAGGCTATAATTGGAATACGTCTAGATGTCATTTCACGTCTCTTTCGCTTCTGTAGTTCTTTGGGTGTTTAAACACGATGAAACTGTATAGATGAAGAGGTAGGTTGAAGCATAGGATAAGTTTCATGATGAATTTTTGCATTTATTACATCGAATGGGCTAAATAATCTTCGACAGAATGATAAATTTCTACATATTGGTGATATTGAACTGTGATATATATCTTGGAGCCCATATGCATGTATTAAAAAAATATTATAAAAATAAGAGCAAAATTTATTATTCAATTAGATTAAGAAATTATAAGATAAGATAAAAAAAATCGAATAATTACCACAGCTCCAACTCTTGCACCTCAAAATGAAATCCAATGTCTAGTTCATTGCACATATCAAATGCATTGCACCAAAACTACAAGATTATGTGTGTTTTGATGAAAAAATATTTTGAGTGAATAAATATTTTTCTATTAAAACTACTAATTAACTTGGTATACTCTTAACAAAATACTCTTTCTCCATATACTTTTTGCTAACTAGTGGTCACATTATATAGATGCACTAAAACTACTAAACAAATTGTGTGTTCTAATGAAAAGGCAAATTGACAACTTAAAATTTTCATTTTATATTGAAATCACCAATTAAATTAGTATGTCTCAATACAAAATAAAAATTATTGTTTATTCATATAACTACTTTTTGCTGGGTTACTTTTTCTATTACACCGAAACCGGTAACTTAATTGATGATTTTAGTGCAACAATCTCTCTCTATGTCACGACAAACATTAAATTAGTAAATAACTTTAAGAGAACATTAAATTGAGAAATAGTTTTATAAAGCGCATTATTTTTGTCAAAAGCCTATGCATATCTATCTCTTAAAGCATCCAAAATTCTCATGTTTCCCTTAATTGGGTAATGTTCATTAATTTGTTTTTTCTATGGACTAAAGTAGTAACTAATCCTTTTTTTATATTTTTTTTACCACCACCGGTGTTTCTATATCTTTTAAATATGAGACTATTCTCATTTTAGGATTTATAGGTTCCTTTCCTATAAATATTTTTTCCGCGAATCAAATTTAAGTTTGTTGGAAAGTGATAGAAATGATTATTCTCAAACTGATACGACAAAGTGCAGCTCATCAAAGATTCATTCAATCTTGTAAGATTATTGCTCATCATTTCTGATATTCTTGTTTTTAATTTTGCAAAGAAGTTGCTGGATGCAGTAATAGAATTGAAGGGGAGAAGGGAGAGTCTTGGGCCTCGGTCAGCGATTTTAAAAATCTTATAACTAAAAATTCTTTCAATTTTTGTGGTAATTACTAAAATATATTTATCTTCTCCCGTTGAATCCCAAAATTAATAAATGGTATCGAGCAATAATAATTTATACGCTTGATTTTTTTATTAATTGGAATCCAAAATACATCGATATGAAAATGAATGTCAAAAGGTAAAAAAATATTCAAAATTAATAAAAGAAGATTATAATTCAAGTAAGCATGACCACGGTTTCAAAACCGTCTGTTTTGGCTATTAAAAAGATGAAATCGAAATTGAGCCGCTTTTGCACGGTTTTTTAGACGATTTTGGAACGATAATTTCGGATTTGTTTCAGTTTTAAACTAAAATTAAAAAAATATTTTAAATTTTTTAAAATATTTTTTAAAATTTATAACTTGAATAAAAAATAATAATAATAAAATATTGCTACTGAAAAAATTAAACCAATTTAATAAAAATTCTTAAAATATATTTTAAAAAATTATAATAAAATAAAAAAATAAGTTGAAAATTTCGTTAAAGATATGTTTTTCACATTTCAAATCAGAACCGTCGTTTTTAAACCAAAACTGCCGATTTTAGTTTCAAAATGAAGAACTGAAATCAAATATGGACTGTACAATCGATTATAATTTCAAATCAAAACTGTTGACTACAATCTAGTGTCGGTTTTAATTTATTTGGTTTTCATTTGATTTCAATTTGAAACCGAACCAGTATCATCTCTAGATCCAATTTAGGACAAGCTGTTAAACATGTAACTGCACACGAGAAAGAGAAGAGAAAAGAAGTAGTACGTGCCATGGATCATGTGACATAAGAGATTTAATGGCAGGGTGGATTTAATTCTACATAATATATAATTTATTAAATAAATACATGTGAAGTACAGTAAATAAATACATGCATCATACCAACTAAGTAATATACATTATGCACGTGTGATTTAACATGGTGCTAATCTATTATATATATATAAGTTGAAAAAAAAGAAAGTTCAGTGCTTTTTCTTTATTCAGTATTATATTTTTCATTTTAAGGAATTTTTAACTTTTTTTTTTAATTTTTCTACATTTTAATTGACCAACTTAATTAATTCCTTTAACTTAATATTTAACATGATAATTAATAATTTTAAAATCTAATCTAATCTAATCATCTAACCTAATCTATCTAAATTTTTGAATTTTATATAATCTCAATCTCCTTCAACAAAATTAATTTCCGTTGTTACTCTTTTCATATCTATAAAATAAGAAATCAATAGTGATCATTTTCAATTATCCCCCAATACCACCGTCACCAGCTAATGATAGCAACCTGAGATTTCTTTGTAAATTTCAGTCATTGTCTATTTTTCCTCTAATTGAATTTCATTTAGACTTCTAGTATTTTTATTTCTATTTTTGTTTAATGCAATTTACCTATCATTTTTTAAAAACTTTAACTTTTGGTATGAGTTTTTATTATTTTCAAGTATGGATTTTATGGTGATGTTATAGCAGATAGTGAAAAATATTGCTTAATGGGCTCCAAACGATATGATTATGCAGGAAAACAAGTGTTTTTTAGACACAGGTCATTCTTTTTTATCTCCTATCTTAAGTTTCCCCAAAAATTGAATAATTATATCTGTTTATCATATTGTATTTATGATATAATTCTATGACAATCTAGCCATCTATGGCACATTTCGTATTTAAATTTGAATTGAACCAATCGAATTTTCTCAAATAATAAATTATTGGTACTACTCTATCCTAAACATAGGATGAATTTGAGCTACATAGATTTCTGGTTGTGATCATTTTTATTATATGAGGTTCTAGGATCAAAATAACTGAGTTACTAGATGCCAAGAGGTATGCTTAAGGCCATTAGTTTTCATTGTTAGTTTAAATGCCAAATTTTATATTTTTTTCTTATTTTGTTGCATTTTAATTGGCCAACTTAATTTTTTTAATTCAGTAATATATAATATGATATTGTGATAATTTTTGAAATCTAATAATCTAAATTAATACAACTAAAACTCTAATCAACTAATCTAATACAACTAGAACTCTACCTTATTATAAAAATTCAATTATTTATCCATTGTTTAAATTTTCAAGGATAATTAGGTTTTTAAATTTTTTAACTTAACGTGAATATATATTTATTTATATTAAAAGATAAATTAACTTCTAAAATATTATATGTACATATATTATCTATATTTATACTTTAATTGAATTTTTATGTTATTTTTTATTTTATGATTGGATTATTGATTTTTATATACCTGCGCGCGAAGCGCGGAGTCATGATATAATGAGTTGACAATGTATAGTTGAGCTTAATTATCGGTTAACGTGGGAAATAGACTGGTACAACCAACTACACTTTGCATTCCTATTTAATCATTTCTTAATTGCTTACTTTTATCAAGCTCCATTCTTATTTATAACTGTATATATACACACAGAAGTTCCAAATGGCTAACTTAAATTTTAAAAATAATTATTTTTCTCGGCTTTTGAGTATGGAGGAGAGGATTCAAAGCTAAATCTATCATCGGATCGTATATATATTTATCATTAAGTTATGTCTTAGTATGTTTTTTTGTTGGCTTTATAACGGCCGATGAACCATAGACACCTTCAAAAGTCTAACGTACTCGGGTCGAACACTGATACTCTTCGAATACTCCCAAATATGTGTAGGACACGTACATTTTAAGAACATTTCAAAAGACACTTCTTGGACAATTTAAAGACACTTTTAAAATTTTTGTAAAGTTTTCAAATAGATTTGTTAACAAAAATTTTAAATTGAGGTCATAAATATAAATTAGATAAATTTATATATTTAAAATAAAAATATTACAACATATGTAAGAAGAAAAATATCCTAAATTATTATATGAGGTTTATAATTTTATTGCTAAATTTAAACACAAGTTCATTGAAAATATTGAAGATCAACTCCAAAATGTGATCAAAATTTGGTTTTTATTCATAGTAATCTTCGACTTTTTATCAAAAATAAGCCCACAGTATTATATTGAACAAAATAAAAATATGAGACATTATAGGAGATCAATTTGATTTTTTTGAAAATTGCCAATTTATTTCTAGATGAGCCAGAGATAGACGCAATGATTTTTAATGATGATGCTATTATTGAGAATTTAACTAAGACGTTAAAGTAAAAAATTAAGTATTTTTATTTTATGTTTAATTCTTATTATGCAAAACTATTTACATATCTAATTTTTTACTAAACTATATTTTTTAGTATAAGACGTCTTAAACTTGTCGTGTCTTATTTTTCTGAAAATTTATGTGTCGCATATCTGTGTCGTGTCCTATGTCCGTGTTCGGTCCATACAACTTAGATAATAGCTAATTAAATCATATCCCTTTATATATATATATATATAAAACTTGATTATGTGAATTTTTTTATTATGTACTTTATATTATAATATATCTTCTCATCAGTTATAAAACCTATGAAAACGTTAACTGATTGAAACAAAATACTTCAAAAATAGCATAACAAATGCCTATGTAACTATACAATTTTGAGTTACAAGAAAATATTATTTTAAAAATAAAAAGAAAGAAAAATAACCAGTTTTCTCTTTTTTTTGGTTGCAATAATAAAGTTACTGTACTATTGTTGACTGTCACGACCCGTTTCCATGGGCAGGACCAGCACTAGGACCTGGGTAAGTTTAAGGCCCCCAAGGCCCGTAGTAAGCCTAATCTCTGATTTCAACACCACACTTATATGAAAATATTCTACAAGTTGGCCCATTATATTTTTAGTGTTTCAAACTATCACAAGGCCTTACTTTATTCAACTCAATCATTCC
>CANUEX010212988.1:0-20520 GCA_948099535.1 Jatropha multifida | reverse complement strand
AAAAAGAACTCAAAACCTACATAAATAACATCTAAGGCACTTGAGTGATTCTTGTAACACATAATCACTAGCAATTGCATGTTTTTCACCCACCAAAAATCCATAACAAAATTAATCCAAAATTTATAAAATCTTCTCCATCTTCCATCAGTATCAACATCAAAATCATCATCCATATTCTGTCAATAGCAACAGCATATACAAAAAGCACAGAAACAAAAAGGTTAGCATAGCTTGATTGAAAATTGCTTAAACCACACTTGAGCTTAGTCTAGCCTGACTTGATCCCTCTCCCCTCTATTGCTTCCTCTTTTGTTGTGCATAATATAACAATGAAAAATGAATAAGAAATCAAAGTTTCAACACAAATGTAATCATTAACAATTTGAAAGAAAATCATACCTGAGACATTGGTGGTGACACCTTTTCACATGTTCTTTTATTATGGCCTAGTTGCTTGCAAATGCAATATCTAACTGTTCCAACCCTTATAATAGAACTTGGCGTTGGCTCATCTTGCTGCAATCTTCTTATGTCCTTCGGTCTTCCAACTATTCGCTTGAGTTATGGCATGGGTTCAAATGTGGAAATTAGGTGTCAGATGGGATGTTATATGAAGGAATGATGTGTATAACTCCACTGTAGGCCTTCATATAGGTTTGCATAGTATAGTAGTCATGGCAATAGTCTTTAATATTGTACCTTTTTTACCCCATAGCAAGGCAAGCATGCTTACATGGAAGTCCTAATATGGCCCACCAATTGCAAGTGCAAGTCCTCTTATGTAAATCAACGGCAAAGGAAATGATAAAGGAAACAAGTCCCTTTTTCACTTTAAATTCTTTAGAATTCGAAGGAAGCATTCTGCATACTCTACTTTCTTTAATAAACTTTTTTAGAATTTGCTTGCATGCGGGGGCCACTCTACCTTTCCATGTAGAGGCCCTTGCATATCGTTTGTGTAATCGAACCGTACATTTGATCATGATACTATCAAGCAAATTCACAATTGGTTTATTTCTTAATCTCCCAAGCTAGCTATTGAACCTTTCACTCATGTTGTTAATGCAATGTTCACTCTTTGCATGTGTTGAGAATGCATGCCTTGCTAATTGTTCCAAGGGTATGTTCAGTAGCCATTGAGTTGGCTTTCCATCATTTTTTTTATTCAGGTTCTTCATTACTTGACTGAACCCATATTCAAATGTAGCCTTTGCAAATAACCAAAACTCTTGTCTTAGTATCACTCTAGGAAATTGCTTCTTAAAATTCATAAGGATGTGTTGGCAACAAAACCTATGAAATGCATCAGGGAAGTTAACCATCATTGCTTCAATTAATCCCTGAACAAATTGCAAACAAAATAGCATTCAGTTGTATGACATATAAAAAAATAACAAAAGGACATTATTGTATTACCTTTTGTCTATCAAACATAAAAGTCCAAGGGAGGCTTTCATTAATTGGCCCAATGCATTAATTTAGGCAATCAAAAAAGAAATTCCAAGTTATTGTCTCAGATTGAACTATAGGTACTACCAATGGGAAAACACCATTGTTGCCATCCAATGTAATAGCACTTAAAAAGACATCCGCCAAAAGATCCCTTTAAAGGGCAACCATCAAGCCCAATAAAGGGTATACAACCTTTTAAAAAACCCTCCTTCATTGCCTCAAAATGAATAAAAACACTAGCAAACACCAAAGCTTCATTCTCATTCATTCTTGGCATAGCTCCAAAGTTAATAAATGTACTCAGATTAGACTGTTGAAGTGAAGCTATATAATGTTGGAGCTGATTATATCTTTGTTCGTGGTAGCCTGCAGCTAACTCTTTTACTGCATTCCTAGCTTTGTGTAGGCCCAATACTCAAGCTCAATTCCCTATTTTTTTTAGCTCAGCTTGCATCATCTCTATGCTCATATACGGATCAGATGTTAACTTTTCAGCCAACTTGTTTTTTACCCATTGTGTATTTGCATTGGGACTTTTTTTGGCAAGAGGCCTTACACAACTGTTTTCTAGTTGTAGAGTTTTGATTATGAAGCTACACTTGTCAGGGGCAATGCTAGCATGCAGTTTGAAAGGGCAGCCATGTTTTTAGCATTTTGCAATCACTTTTTCACAATCGTTCTTAACCATTTTGATTAAGTATCCTCCTTTCACAGCGTAGTCCCATAAAGCATCTCTACCTCTCTTAATATCTAGGAAAAGTTGCCCAACCTCGAACTTATAACTCTCGTCTTCATTTGCCTTGTGTATGTTTTCACACATCTTCTTAAATGGATTTCCTTTGTTCCTCTTTATCCTTCTCTTACTTGATACCTCTTCTAAATCATCCTCAGATTCTGTGACTGATTTCTCAGCATCAAACTCTACATCACTCAACCCATCATCAGTATCAAAATCATCTTCAATTGGATCTTGTTGCATATTTTCATCCAAGCTTACATTACCACCTAAAGTAACCTCATTCATTAAGCTAACAAATTTCTTTTCCTCTTCATCATCTTCACTACCAAAAAATTCATAATTTTCATCACTAGAATCATCTGCCTCTGAGGACTGAACATCATCAAACACTATTATGAGACTTTTTGTACTCTGCTTAAGTTTAGAAGGCCTGCTATGAGATTGTGTAACACCACTTGCCTTGCCTAAACCCCCTACTATGACACCACTAATTTCCCTCCCCATATCTCTAGCTCTACCCTTCATCTTCCCTTACCCAAAGACCTCATCTACCTACCATAATGACTATCCTCCTCCATTACCCTATCCCACATATTTGCACTTGATAGCAACTGGTTTCTTGGCCAACACCCTACATGCTACTTCCTTGAGTTTGAATAATTTGTTCTAGTCCTTCTCCACTACCACCCTCTATATTAATCCTTTGTACATTCCCCCCTTCTGTAACAACAGGTTCCTCAATTAAAATCACAGCATCATCCTCAGTTTCAATCCCCATATTATCTCCAATCTCATTGTCTAGTTAAGGTGGCACCATTATACCAATTGCCTCTTTGCTATGGACTAGACGCAATTCAATAAACTCATCATGTTTAAACATGTCAAATGTGAACACAACATCATCATCACTCTCTATCTTCATGTTTTTTTTCATAAAAAATTTACACATAACCAGCCTTCAATTTAAAACCTTTGCATAAATTTCTCACAAGCACTATACATGACATTCTCTTAGGGTCAGCCTCATAAAATTACCTCACATCACCTTAAAAATCTACTTGCAAAGTATGAGTTTTAGGAAACACCATATACGAGTGAAAAATGAAGCCTCCCTACATAAAAACTAATTAATGACAACAATGGATTCACAACACGCACAAGGCACACAATAATTAATAATATAAAAAACCTAACTTTCAGACACAAAACCTATACGCAATAAAAACTAACTAAAGATAAACTATAAAAGTTCAAAAATTTTTCGTACCTAAAAATAGGGGACATAAAAGTTCAAACTTTTAATAACCATTCAAAAAATCAAGTTTCAAATGAGTTTTGGATAACCATTTAGAATAAAGAGGACTGATTAACATACTTGGTAACTGCGTGGTTTGCAAACAACCTTCTATGATTGATCCTCCCTTCGCAATCACAATCTTAGAATCGTTTGGAAAGCTTAAGAGAAAAATCGATTTTTGCTTTTAGTTTTGGAGTAAAGATGATAAGTAACATTTCGTTTTCCTCCAACGAGTGTTAGCATGTTTTATTTTAAGGTATTATTGTCTGTTCACGTGATTTTGACGAAAAAAATAAATAAAATAGATGGAAGGGCTAATATGTTAGACGGAACCATAGGTTAGGGGCGTCATAATAATTTATCCAAAATACATGGACGAATCTATTAATTTGATAATAACTCAGGAACTAAATAGTAATCTTCTTTTTTATAAAATGTTATTAACTTTTAAAAATTAGTTCAAACGCTATATTACTGAGCACTATAAAAAATAACATTTAACATTTTGATCCAATATATATAATTTTCTCGTCTTTTAATGCTAATTCTAAACTCTACTAAAAACTTTTAATATTGACCACAATGATCCATGATTTTTTTTTTTCTAATCATACCTTATCCATAATCTTTAGCAAAATATTAAAAATAAATTTTCTAAGGTGATGAAAAAAGTATCAGACGCACTTTCATCAGTCAAAACATATTAAATTGTAAAAGAATTTAAAGCTTAGTAGTTCATCTGAGAGAAATTATCAAATTAGAAACAAGCTCCAAGTTCAGTGATTTCCAGCATTCTTTATCCTAGAATATACTAAAATGAGGTCTCTCTTTTGGCAATTTTCAGACAGATGGAAAGTTCTCAACCTTACCAAATTGGCAAAACCCATTAGGTATATTTGGTAATTTCTTTTACTTATAATATATAAACCATGTGAGGAGCTATAGGTTGTTGGAACCGAACAACATGCAAGCACTATGCAAATTAAGATCACCAACAAACACCTTAATATTATTTCATAAAACCACTATAACGCCATTACAGTATAATTAATAACCAAACAGATGAACTCCCAAGTTTACTACAGCATATATAATCACCCCAGTAATTAACAGTATGCACAAAAATATTACACAGCTCACACAATAGAAAATGTACGTTTTGAAGCACACACATCTTTCTCCTTATTGTTTAGTTTCCTGGAAAATTACCAGGATGGATCTTGTTGCTGGTTACTTTACTTGAAGAAGAAGAAGAAGAAGAAGAGACTTTCCTCTCTGCGGTGGAAATATTTCCTCTGGTTTTATTTCTTTCCTCTTCCGCTTTCTTCAGTTTCTCCTTTTCCCTCTCTCTCATCACATACACTACAGCACAGGAAGCTCCAATGGAAGACATGGTTTAAATGCTAACTAGAACCACTCAAAAACCCAAATATTTGTGTTAAATGTGTATATGGTGACATTAGTAGGAGAGGGTTCGAGCAATTTATAGAACTTGATAATTAAGGAGTTGGTGAGTGATAAGTAAGGTTTGTAAGTACATTAATTTTAATAATTAATTAATGCGTGCATGTTTTTTTATGCATCATATCTGACAAACTTGGCATTATCAATCTATTTTATTTTGAGAGAGCATGCAACTGGTCATTAGAAAATTATGAATGTATGGGTTCCATTTTCTTTAAGATTATTATTAAGTCTTTATATGTATTCAATAAAATATAAGAAATAATTAAATTCGAAAGCTGAGATGAGATGACAGATATTTCTCTTCTCTTAACAAGTAGTTTCGAGTTCGGATTATGGGTATGAAGTCCCTTTAAATATTTGGAAGAAAGCATTTTCCCCCTTTATAGACCTGCCGACGCAAATCCGAATTAATTGGACTAATAGATTGAATATACATTCTGTTTTAGGTGATTATTCTCCATCATATATATGTATAAAGCATTTATGACAATTTTTTCAAATTTAAAATTTACAACACGGTTTTAGTACACAGATAGTTAGAAACAGTTTCCCCATTTTGTTTCTTTGGATTTAAAGAACTTGAAACTAAAGAAGTGGATGCTACTTTTAGCGGTGGCTCTCTTCATATGGCCATTATAGGACCATAAAGGCACCACGTCAGCTCTTGCCATTATTTGACCTTGGTTAATGCTTAGATCATTTATTGATGCATTCTTGTGTTTTTTAACTACGTTGATCACTGTCAAGAATGCAATTTGTTTTAAATTCTCATTTCCTTCGGTTGGCTATCAGAAGCTGGGCCGCCTTTTTTGTAGCGTTCGTTGTAAACAAAAAAATTTTGTGAACGCTTTGCAAGAGAGAATCCAAGTCGAGAGATTATTGCAATGGCAAACGTTTGCACTCTGTTTCGATGGAGGTATTTTTTTGAATAAATCAAGAATAGCTGAGAGAATAATTGTGGAGAGTAATTTTATCTTGTTTGGAAAAAAGAGAAAAATAATGAAGGAAAAATAAATTTATTTTCCTCCTCATCTCACATGTATAGAATCTCTCCATTTTGAAAAAAAAAAATAATGGTAGAATGTTAAAGTTTCTTCAATTTGTATGCAATTACCTAAATTTACAAATTACTTTTAACTAAATATGAAGATATTGAAGATATACGATCGTCAGAGTCCTTTAAAAGGATAAATGAGGTTAAAATGGTAAAATATCAATATTAATAATTTTTTTTTAAATTTTGTATTTTCCAAAGGAAAAAAAACATCATTATTTTCCGACATTATTTTGATTCCTCTTCTTTTCAAATAAAGTGTTAAGATAAAATGCAGTCTTTCAAATAGAGTATGAGAAAAAAACTATTATAACGAATAAAATTTCTTTCTAAAATCGCAAATATTAGTTGAAAACACGATTTACAAACATTAGTCGCAAATATTATTACAATAGACTTAAAACATGAGTGTATATTAATAGAATAGTTAACAAGTTTTGAAAAAAAAAAGTTTTTTTTAAACAAATAATTATGAATTTATTTAAAATTCAGAAACAATTAAAATAGTTGTCAGCTGAGTTTTTTGTTTTGGGTTATTTAGTAAATATGATTATTGTAATAACATTTCGAAACTTAGGATCTAACAACTCAAACGTTGTAATAAAAATGCTGAAAATTCAGGAGTTTTTAGCTAGCAAAATGTCTCAAACGCAGTCAAACCACATCCCATTTAAGGACATCTGACTATTACTTCTATTGGAGGACGATGAGTAGGAATATGTCTATGAAGCCCATTATCCGTAGCCAAAATTAGCCAACTCATCAGCTGCTTGATTTGCCATTCACAGGCCAAAATTAAGACCTTGTATCTGGGAAATAAGGTTTGAAAACCAGATAATTTTTATTAATAACTAATCAACTTCAAACTAATGATTGATTGTAATTGTTGACGAGGACCCTCAGTGGAATTTGATTATTATTTCAAAGATTACAAATACACATTATTTTAAATATAATATACCAAAAAATTTTTAATTTTCTTGCAAATAAAATATTAATTTAAGATATTGATGTTAAGTCCAGGGTGAAAGTAAAAATTATAAATATAATTGGTATAAGGATCCATATATTTAACCATTCATCAGCCTCAAAAGGTCTCTTATTAATTAAAACTCGCTCATTTTATCTTATCCTTAACTGATGTGTGATTCGTTTTAAAGTATCTTATTCATAATTAATTATAAATATAATTAGTTGTTTTGATAGTTGTTAGTTGTTTTAGTGGCATTTAACTATTAGCTGTTTGAACAGCATTTTATGAAACGTTAAAAACTAAACGTTACATGAGTTAACTTTTCATAAAAAAAACTATCTTAACCTCTAAAAATTAGTCCAAACGTTATATTAATTGAACAACCTTTTAAACAGCATTCAGCGTTTTGATTAGCCAAAACTCTAAAAACTATTCAAAAAACTACCGCGGGAAGTGAGCTTTTATGCTAGCTATTTTAATTTGTTATGAGGTCATTATTATCTTCCTAAAAAGACTAATACTATATTATGTTTTGTGGCGCCCACCTCAGTTAAAAGTTTCAACCTATCAGCATCCTCCCTGTGTCAAACACCGATATTCATTAAATATTCTCAAACAGGCATCAGACGTTTTGCAAAAATGTCTTCAGACACTTATTCTATTTTGGAAAAAAATTATTGCATCCATGTTTATTTTGTCTCGTGTCCTATGTCTGTATCCATACAACTTAGGCGCTCACAACCACTCTTAGCTATCCGATTGAGAATTCATGACAATATACATAGACTAGGCGAAGAAGCTTGAGTAATTTGTAAAGCACGAACATGACGTGAAAGCATATGCATCATAAATTAGTGAGCCACATCATAAAGAAGGATATAACGTGTGGCTATTGTTGCATTGAAAGTTTCATAGGTTGCAAGCGTGCACTCAAACAAGTCTTCCTTTTTCAGTTTTTGTAGCACAAAATGCAACCATGTATTGTATAACATACAAAGTGGGAGCTGTGCACATAAGCTAACCATAATATGTATCCACTAACCATATTGTCATGCATTAATTAACACTAAAATGTTGCGGTTGCTCTACCACGAAAACCACAACAAACTTTGTATAATAATAATAATAAATATTGTGGTTTAGAGTGCATTTTTTTAGTTAGTAATAAGCAATTTTTTATACGCATTTTCTCGTTCAGTTGATTGTGATATTTACATAAAATTTTTTTCGATTATGGTATTCTTAGATTTTGAATCTTTAATCTTACATGTAAAATTTATTGAGATATGTAATTGATTTCTACTAATCCAATCACCTATTGATTACCAATGAGCAAGTTTAGTTATTTGTGATTGCCAATTGACAATTAAATATAAGAACAAATATCAATTGTTAAAAATATTATTTCTTTTGTCGTAAAATATAAATCATTTTGAGTATTTTTAAGGAGTAATAATTTTTTTTTCAATATTGTTCTTATTTACATTAGATATAATAAATATTTCACAAGTAATTATTGATTTTGAGATAAAAGATAATTTGATCAAATTACCTTTGATTTCTTTATAATCTAGAAGAGTTAATTGCTTTTTTGATTTCTATGTAAAAATTTTAAACAACTTATATTTTGAAACAGACGGTGATCGATGAATACTCATAAAATATTGTAAGAGGAAGAAAAAGGAGGGAAACCAAGAAAGGAGAAGGACATTGGCAAAACTTTTTTTGATGTTTATTGTAGGATGGATAATGATGCAAAATAAGCAAATAGCTCAAGTCCCATCTAATCATGAAAATGATATTATAACCAAAATAGAAGTCTAACATGGAAAACTAAAAGGCCCAATTTCAAGTGCAAAGACGATTTTGTACCATTAAATCAACCCTATCCTTCATAAATTATCTACCCTATCTTGATCAAAAATATATTCTCTCCATCCCAAAATATAAATCGTTTTTGGATGATTATTTTATCTCAAAATATAAATTATTTTGAATATTTTAATTAATATAATATTACCACTGTAGAGTAACTATCTTCACGAATAACTATTGATTTTGAGATAAAAGATAATTTGATCAAATTACTCTTAGTTTTGTTATAATAAAAGATAATTAATTCCCTTTTAATCTTTGCGATTTGTATTTTAAGACTGAGGAAATAAAAGAAAGTGTTTTTTTTTTTACCTACGAAGAATAATTAATATGTTTCTTTTAATAAATCTAAAATTCTTGTCAAAAGTAACGGCAACTAATGGCATAGAAGCATGACTACAAAGGGAGCAAAAAATAAAAAAAATAATAAGTGAGAAACAGCTTTGGCAATCACCTAATTAAGTAATTATAATGAAAATTACATGTCACTTGTCAAAATAGCAATTATAGCAAAATCAAATTATGGTAATGACAGCCAATACAACAATAGCCACATCCTTGTATAAATATGAAAGTGATAAGAGAAAGTTTTATTGCATGAAGTGCCTGAAGATAAATTTTCTTATTGAGAAAGATGCCATTTTCAGTGGACAACTTTTGCAAAAAGCAATTTGGGTTTTTTGATTAATCACAGTTTAGACTGATAATATAAAACTTGTAATGGCATTAGATTAATTGAGTTTTATTGCATAATGTTAATATAAAAATGGAACATTATAAGTAGCATTCACTTATAAAGTTACATACATAGTATTATACAAATGTAACAATGTGCTTATCTAATTCTAAACTCACCGTCTACCCAATTGTTCATGGCCTATATGTTTCTTCCCATCTTTTTGTAACCTAATAAGTGATAGCAACTTCAAAACCAATCAATTGCATAATTGTATCTACGGGTCAGCATTTGGTTCGGTTAATCAAACATGAACTCGAATAGATTTTATTTTTTTAATAATTCAGTTTGATTTTATTTTCATTTTTATAATAATACAATCCTACCCCTAAATAATAATACAGTAATTAATTTGACTTCGAAATTGCTCATTGCAATTTGGATTATACAAAGTGTATATAATCTTGTAACACTCAGCAAAACATTTCGATCTTTTATTATTATCAAAATCAACTATGAAATCTTGGGACTAACATTATATTTATTTTTCTTTTTTTTTTTTGTGTTTGGAAATTCAATTTGATTCGATTAGATTAAAATGCGATATTTTTTTTGTTAATTTAATTATATGGTGATATAAAAATATTAATTTTTAAACGTTATACGGTGATATGAAAATAAGATTTATTGGCCTAATCCCTAATTCAAATTGGTTGAATGCTACCTTAACCATAGTTGTAAAATGGAGTATGGAATTAAATTAAAAAATTTGGTATAACTTTTCAAATTTGCGAAAAAAAGAAAAAGTTATTGGTTTTGTTCCTATTTAAATAATATATGTACTTTTTTAGTTTACTTTTCAAAAATATATACACACGCGTAGTTTAAGACCTACGTTCCATTGATTTTACTTGAGTGGGCCGATAGCTCTTTTAACGAAGAATAGAAAGCCCATTTGTATATAAGAAGGTCCACCGTTATTTTGTCAAACAAACCCATAGAAAAGCCCATTTGTATACAAGACTAAATTTCCCGACTATTCGAGCAGATGTAATATTTTTTAAACTACATTTAGAGAATGTGAGTTTTATTTGAAGATTTTAAAAATATTGTGTAAACTACGAGTATCTGGATTTTATTACCGGGAGCTACTTAATTTGGTTTTGAGCCTAGTTACAATTAAAATTCCCTACAAATGCGTTTAGTGAGAATCAAACCAAAAAACTCTTTTTACATATCCAGTCTGCACTGTCGACTAAGCTACAAGGCTCGGCTCATAATTATAATGAATAGATTTTAATTATTCAATAATTGCATACACGAATGTGAGCATCAGCCAAAAAAGCAACCAGACAAACTCAGGCAAACAATTGCTATCCTTTTCATTGACAAAATATGATATTTATAAGACAAAGTATCAACAAAATGGATATTTTTGTTGTACCAAAAAAGTAAAGATATTTTTTGGCCAAACTATCTTTTTTAAACATAAATGCAATTTGTAAAATAAGATAAATGCAATTTTATCAATTTATCGCTAAGAATTCTTTTTTAAATTTTTCAATTTTTTGATATAGTAATTAAATAAGAACAATCTACATTTATATTGGAGATTTTCTAAATTTCGCTACTTGACTTTCAACACTAAATGGACAATAACTCGTTATATAGATTGTACGTCTTGCATCAAAAGGAATATTTTTTATATCAGGTTCAAGTTCTCCCGCTATGACTTATTGAGATGATTTTAATTGAATAATTTAATTGACTAATGATGATAATGATTTTTGCAATTGTTGATTATCATAATTATATGATAATAAAAATATTATAATAGATATAATTAAAATTTTATATTTTTTATCACAAAATTTATTAATTTATTAAATACTACAATTAGGTTGAATACAATATGCAATTAATTTAAATCATATAATCTAACATTAATTTCTAAACTAAATTATAATGCATTAGGAGGAACCGGTAATTATTAAACCAAGTTTTTGTCGACTATGAAGACCAATAATTCAAAAGGGCATAGTTATAAAAATAATTAAAATTTTAGCCTTTTTTAGGGATAATTACTCAAAGGAAAAAATATAATTGGATTCTACGTTATGCTTAAATTAATACTTACGTACTTTATGTTTGAGAAATAATTATAACATCCTCAATTTATATTTTCATTTTATAATCAAATCTTTCCGTGTAAAGTGTGAGATTTTTACCGTTAGTCAAACACACTTTTTGGACGAAAAAACACTCATATTTTAAACATAAGAATATGATAAAAGGATAAAATATAAGTTAGGAACATTACAATTATTTCTTAAACATAAAGGGATTTAAGTGTCAATTTATATATAATTTAAAAATTCAATTGTATTCAAATATTTTTTTTTTCAAATTTCAGGGGCCCATATATACTACATTAATTAGAAAGGATTTAATTGTAATATAATAAAGATATAATTGTCATTTGCCAAGGACATATAAGTAATTTTCCACCTAGACAGTTACAATCAAACCGATCTTGAAATTTAAGAGGATTTATTTCCCATGTCTCCCCTCTATAATTGAAGTCTAACGGATTTATTTCTAGCTATAAACTAAAACTCTCCTCTTATTCTATTTGCAAAGTGACATTTGATTCTTAATTATGTAACAATCAAGTAGGTACTATCTTATAGAGTGGCTATATTATACTTACTCCGTCTCATTTTATTTATTTATTATTTCTTTTTTGAATGTGCTAAAATATTTATAGGATTTCTAATTTTAGATATTTAAACAATTTATTTTTTTATAATAATTTTTATTATTATTCATTAAATAAAATTTTTTTATTAATATCGCAATGAGTTAAATATAAAAACAAACAAAACAATTTTTATTGATTAAATTTTTAAAATAGGTATTTTGTCAAACCATTTAAATAAAATGGATGCAAGGTTACACTACTCCAATCCTTTAAAAAAAATTTGAAAAAAAAAAAAGTGAACAGAGGCAAAAGTTGGAAACCAAACAAGCAAAGCTCTTAATTTGCCAACTCATCCTTATCCTTATCGCTATGGAAGTGCTAGCTCCCAATAAATTCATAAGGATCCATCTTTTAGCATATTTGGCATGTACTACCTTTTAGATTTTTTATCTTTTCTTTGTTAGAAGTTGTTCCATTCTTTAATATTTTATAGCATGATCTTTAATTTTATTTGATTGAAAATTTTAGATTTTGATTTGTAGATGTAGATTTTCCATAAACGGAGATTGATCATATGACTTATTTCTCTATTGATGTTATTGACACATGACAGCGGAAACTCATTTGTATATATCATATGTTGCAAGATTTTGAAAAAACAATTTTATCATTCAAATCAATCAAAAACTAGTTGTTATTATAAAAATTTATAATTTTTTTATTAAAACCATCTTCAAATAAAAAGATGTAACTTTTCTAATTTTAATTCTATTATTTAAAAGAATACAAACAATTTTTTTGGTTTGTTAAGAGACCATCAGAATCTTTTTTTGTTTTTTTTTTTATATTTACACGAGATATTTAAATCATATCCATTTCAACGGTCCACAAATCTGACTAAACATTATTCGTCGTTAGAAATAAAGCGTTGGCTCTAGAGATTTTGCACTGAAAAAATAGAATCCATACTTAAAAGTCATAATGATTAACCGTGAAAATACTTTTTTGTCATTCAGTTACCTCCTCGTTCGGATTAACGAATTTTTATTAGTTACTTACACTAAAGTTCTACCTGATATTACTAATATAAAATATATTTTAACCAAAAAAAACGTCCTATGCTATTAAAATAGAAATGCCCAAACTTTGTTCCCAGGTGGCAGGTGGTGAGGTCTCCTTCCCAAAGAACGAAAGATAAAAAGGCTTTTGGATTCTGTTATACATTTCTTGGTTCTGAGTTCTGTCCTAAAAAGGATAAGGTAATTTCTTGACATATACAGATTCGATGAACGCTTTCCCTTTTCGGTTTCTCTTTTTCTTGTAGCAATTCAACATATCAATGACAAACTTTAATATTAATTGCATTCGTTCTGTCTCTCTGTATTTTCTAAATTTAAATTTTAAAAAATGTAAAAAGTAAATTTTTATATATATAATAAAATAATATGTTGCATCTTTTTCGAAAAACAAATATATAGAATTGGCACGTATTAGCCAATTGTGTCCAGGTTGGACCATCGGTCTCTTATGAAGATCATTTGACGATGCCATGTGAATAGTTAAAAACAATGTGAAGTACACGGTTAATCCAATAAGCGAAAGTTTTGCAAGGAGACGCCAGCAGACTCAACTTTTGACGGTTTAGGAAGGAGACTGAGCCGATGCAATGGTCTTCAAATATTTTATTTTATTTTTCATCTAATTAGAAATTATATTTGCAAATAAAATTCGATTTCTTCAATTTGACAATGGGATGCTAATATCAAAAATTAATATTTTTGTATAATTTTTTGCTTGCACTTAACTAAATTTTTGGCAAAAAATAAAATAATGTTTTATTTTTAAATTTTCATGAAAATTATTAAATAGAATATAAATATTTTAAAAATCAAAATAATATTTATATAAATAAATGTTAATTAATGACTTTAAATTGATGTAGGTCTTACTATTTAGTGCTCCAATCTCGCATTTATTAAATATTTGCTTTGTCAACATTAGTAATTTAGGTGTATCATTATCGTCCCTTAAAAGTATTAAAAGATAGAGTGGTGCCCCCTCCGTATTCCAAAATGAAAGGTAGAAGTGACTTGCATAAGAGGTTCGAATCTTAAAGCGAAAATAATTGATATAGGCTTAGTTGGACTTCTTCGACTTATTATTTATTAATTAGCTAGCTTGCATTCTCAGCGTCCCCTCTCAATTGTTGCAACTGGGACTAGACTTGTAGTTAACGATTGAAATTTAAAATCTTTATTCTCAAATTAAATTGGATTTTTTGCCGTTAAAATTGAACGGATCTTGTTACTGATCGTCCAGATGAGAGTTTAAATTGAGACGCAGTGGTAAAATTGATGAACTAAAATCTTGTTACTGATCGTCCAGATGAGAGTTTAAATTGAGATGCAGTGGTAACATTGATGAACTAAGATGAATAATTAAACCGGACCGGATATGCTCAAGGATAGAGATGAATTGAATAAAAGGTTTGAACCCTTTAGGTGAAAATATATTATATTGGCTTACTTGAATTTGAATCAACCAATGCTAAAAGATTAATACTAACCAAGGAATGTGTAATTGGTTAGTTTGATTTCAAATCGAATCAAATTGATAAAATCAAAAATCGAATTACACTTTTTTAACCGTAGTGGAACTGAATTATGTATGTATAAAATTAGATCAAATTGAATTGATCTAATTCAATCTTTTAGTTTATGGCACATGTATATTTGAATTTATTTATTTTTTACATTGAACAAAAATCAAAAATTGAAATTACTTAAAATAATAAACTAAACCAAACTGAATAATTTTTTTTTTTTTGAAAGAAAAACTTCATTAAGAAAAAATCAAAAGAGATAACAAACAATCCAAAATTTTAAGATTTACACGAAGATAGGAAACTCTTGCTAAAGAGTGATCTCTATATTAGCTTGTTTTCTAATTCAACGAATCCTAATATTGTTTCTACGACTGAAAATTAATCTACAGTTCTCAACTACTAAATTTGAAGTAGAACAACATAGATGATGAGTATAAGACATAAACTAAGCTTTGACAATCAGAAAAAACATAACCAGCACCTTGCATATTGTCTCAGCCCATTGCAATGTTTGTCTAAGAGCCAATATGCTTCAGTGAGTAATGCATCCCCATGAGAGATAAAATGACCAGATAAAGCCCGTAAGAAGAAACCTTCTTGATTTTCAGAAGTGGCACCAAAACCCGAAATTGATGACTCAGAAAATAATGCCCCATCAATAAAACAAAACCAAGCATCAGTGTTATTTTTTCCATGAACATGTGAAAGAAAGAAGATAGTCTTCACCATGCAATGATTCACGTGGCCCGGAATTTGCATGAAATTGATAAGGACGTTGAGCTTCCAAAAGTTGGCATCATTCAAATCTTGAATAGCAATATATATACTGGACACAATGTCACTAAGAGACAACAACTTTTGATTCCAAAGACATTGATTTGGAGCATGCCATATTTTTCAAGTCACAAAAAGCAAATTTGGCAATCTGATCGTTGGAAGACACTGATAATTCACTGGTTGACAAGGCACTGATTCACACAGTTGCATAATATTTCTCACTCTTTGAGCCTCCAAATCAAATGCATTAAAAAATAATAAAGAATCATCTGCCAAAAAAAAGGTGAGAGAACCTAGGACCCGTAACACTAGCCGTACAACCATGGATTAAACATCTTCTCTCTGCATTAGCAAATAATAAAGATAAACCCTCTGCACACATTCTAAATAAATATGGTGAAAGAGGATCACCTTGACGAATTCTCCTCTCAGAAACAATTGGTCCAGCAACATCACCATTACAAAGAAATGAGTAACTGATATTAGCAGGGGCGGTGCCACACTATTTGAAATGGGATCAATTTTTTAAAAATATTTATAAAATAGAATTAAATTGGTAAAAAACTTAAACATATATATATTAAGTGAAAATTTTAGAATTTTTAATCCAAATGACTCCACTAAAAAGTATTTTTGAATTATCAATTTCGTGTAATAATATCCAGATAATGTTATAATAACATTGAATATAAAAAGATAATTTGGAAGTTTCGTTTTGGAAGGTATTGGAGCAAAATAATGTCGTTTTAAGAACCATTTGCAAAAATGATGTGATTTCTTAAGATTTCTTTGAATAGATTAACCAATAAAAAATAAATAATACACTAAAAAAAACGTATTTTAGGGGACGTTCAAAATCGTTAAGGTCGTCCCCATCGAGCGTATCCTATTTTATAGGGGGCGATTTTTGATAAATCGTCCCTTTTTCGGTGGACGATAATTGTGTCTAATTTAAGAGTCGTACATCATCTCTCTAATTTGAGATGATAATTATGTCTAAAAATGTGGTCAATATTTGTCCCCAAAATTATCTTATAAATGAAATAAAAGGCCCTCCTAGAAGGTACTTATTCTGACTAATTTGGATTATGGTGATATTGGGTTCTGCGGAGGGCTAATACGGGGTGACTCTCCAAATCCATTTTATTTCATTTACAATACCAAGGTTTGAATCCTGGATGTTGTTTAAAGGATCCTGCATTTCATCCTATTGGACCAATCAATAGTTGATATTTAATTTCTTTTTTTTTTTTAATATATGACATACTTATTATTAGTATATGAGACAAAAATTATCCCCTTTATATGAGACGTCAATCGTCCCTAAAATTGATGACAATAATTATCTTTAGTATACGATATGTAAATAGTATCTCATACGTATAAAACGTTAATCATCTCCAAAACTAATGACGATAATTGTATATAGTATACAAGACATTAGATGTATCTCATACATAAAACATCAGTTGTCCTTAAAATTTACGACAATAGTTGTCATTGGTAATGCAGACACCAGTCGTCTCATTTTCCATATGATACATCATTCATTCCCAACATTAAGGGTAGTATTTGTCCTTAGTATTGGAGAAGTAAATTGTCCTTTATTATTGGCACAACTATCATCCTAATTTCTAATTAAAATATTAATAAGCTATTGTAATTAAGATCGATTGTCCCCTTTGTAACTTAATAATAAAAGGGGACAATTTTTTAAATTGTCTCTTAATCTTGATAGATTATTACTTTTGAGGACAAATAATATTGATTGTTCCCGATTCTCGTCCCCTTTATTCTCTATTTTTGTAGTGATACTTAAACAAAAAGTTACCAAGAGTTATTGTTTTTCATATTCGGAAAACGAAAAATAGAATTGAGATGTTAAAGAAAAAAAATTGATAGTGGCTATGGCTTCAAATGAAAGAAATTTTAAAAAAAAATGTATATAAAAGTGAGTTTTATATAAAATCCTCACAGTTGCATGCAGCAGCGAAGCCATCCAGATAGTTGGGAGGCCAAAAACTAATCTTACTAATTATAATTATAAGAAGTAAAATTAAAATATTTTTTTTTCAAAAATTTTTCACTCTAAAAAAATTTTAATTTGGACGGGTCTCGATCCCTTAAAACCCTCTCAATCTGTCCGTCAGTTGCATACAGTCGAGGAATATACCCCTTTGCACATATCCAATTTGAAGGAAAATGTAATAGGAAAAATTATTTTCAGATCCCCGAGTTTTTATAAAATACACATTTTCGTTCTCGCTGTTCATGATAATTATTCCGAAGTTCTTGAGATATGTCTTTATTTGACTATTTAGTCCTTTTGTCGAAAAAATAACATTTTTTCTCCATTAATTTTATATGAAAAATCTAAAATATCCTTATTTTATCATTTAATGGGATGCATAAATAATTTATTTGTTAATTTAAAAAGTCAACAACCCACTTCTCTCTCTCTCTTTTCTTTCGTTTTCAGCGGCACCAAACCCTCTTTCTCTCTCTTTTCGATTTTCCAGCCACCTTTATAAGCTCCCTTCAAGTGCAACCTGGATTGGACATTGGTTAATACTTGATTCTTCCCCTTGAAATTAGAAAAATTCTTAGGTAGACTCAGTCTACCATGTCAATTTATAGACTCATCCAATGAAATACAGTTATATCAGCATTTTGCTTTTTCAAAAATTTATTTCTTATTAATTCTTTTATGTTTCCCATTTGATTAGAGATAAAAAAAATAGTTGTATTGGTTTAGGAGTTACTGATGTGTATAGAAAAAAAATACTAATGTAGTTGTATTTCATCTAGTAAGTCTATAACTGACGTGGTAGACTGAGTTTACCTATAAATTTTTCCTAAAATTGAACTAGGCTTTTTGTCCTTTGAAATTGAATGGGTCTCGTTAAAACTGAACACCCAAACGAGACCTTGAATTGAAACGCAATGGCAACACCGTGAACTGAGAAATAATTGAATCGAACCGAACTTGCTCTGATATCATATTACAGTGGTTGAACTAATTCTCTTATTAAAGAAGAATAAAAAGAACTTCAAGCTTGAGGGCTCTAATATCAAATTACAAATTGAAAGAGTATAAGTGAATTGAGTAAGAAGGGTTAGAACCCATGAAATGAAAATGTGGATATAAACTTATTTGGATTTGGGTCAACTAATGTTAGAAAGTTAGTACTGACCAATTAGCTAGTTAACTTATAACCTTATGTCTTTCACTTCTTAATATATTCACCGATTAAGAAATAAAAATCTATTTTTATTTGTTTTAATTGGTTCGTTGTTATTATTAACTTATTTATTTATCATTTATGATGCTTAAAGAATTCAATTGAATTTTTAAAGCTTAATATTTTTAATTCAAAAAAATAAAAATCAAATTTCACTCAAAACCTCTCCAAAATCCTTCTTGAAATTTTTAATTTAATTTTTTCTAAAAAATTTAAATTTTTTAATTATAAAAATACATTCAAAGGATTCATAATAGAGTTTGATTATTTTTTTGCTAACCGTCAACCTATAATAATTATCTTCTTCTATGAGCAACAAATTTTATGTTAACAAATATTATCAGCAACAAAATTTATAATCCAAATCATTATTTATCATTATATCATTATATAGAGAGAAATATTGTTTTTTTATTATGTTAACGTAGCGCTTTCTTTACAAAGGAAAACTCCTAATATTTAAGTATTTGATTTATCTTTTTTTTATCAATTTTTTTATCTTTTCTCTTTTTTTATCCATTTTTTCTCTCATATCATTTACTTTTTAATAACGAATTGTCTTTTCATTTTCATGGGTTTTAAATTCATTCATATAAAAATCTTAATATTTCAATTATATTTTTTAGATATTCATAATCCATAAATATAAAAATTTTAATTTTAATTTTTATATAGTCTAAACTCCAAATCAAATATAGTATTTTTAAAATTTAATAATTTAAAAATGTTAAAAAAATCGTGTGTTTCAAAAATACATATTACTGTTCTTCTCATACTAAGTAACTTATCAACATTTGAAAATAGTCTCATACAATTAAAAATGATAAGATAAGATAGTGAGTGTATTTTTTTTATTTTGCTTTTGATTTGTTTGATTATGATTTTTAATTTTTGAGTAAATTATAAGGATATAAGTTTACTTTTTCTTCTTGTTATAAGTTGAATATTTTCAAGTCAATAATATTTGAGATCTTTAAATTCAATTTATTGTTTATATGATTTTATCGAATTTATCATGAAAAAAAACTACTTATGTCATGATTTTTCTTATTTTAATTTAGAATTCAAAAAATTGGATTGATGTGAAATATAATGGTTTTAACTTTTAAAATTGTAACTTTTTTTATTGACAATTTAAATATTTATATATCATCATATATTAAGAGAGAGTTCAAGATTCTCTATTCTTGTTCACTATTCTGCTTTTATTTTTTTAATAAATTTTTTAAATTTCTATTTATGGTAGAAAGTTTAATTTAATTAAACTTTTTAAATTTATTACCAATTGAAAGAAGAATATTGTGGCATTCATTGCTTTGTTTGATTTGTTAACTTGGTTTTGTTTTTTCATTTTCATTTTATATTTTAATTAGTTTAGTTTTTATTTTTTTTTCAGGGATTTCAAACACTTAAATATATTTTATGTAATAATGAATTAACTAATATATTTTGATAGATTTTTTAGTTATATACTTCCAATTAGATAAATCTCTATAGAAATAAAAATAAGTATTTAAATATAATACCCCGAAATTTTTATTTCGAAACATTCTCATTTAAATTTAAATTGTAAATTATTAGCCAATAATATTACGCCACGTAATATTATGGGAATCGAAAATCATTTTTGGTTCGCCCGAAAATTTATTGAATAACCGT
>CANUEX010212888.1:0-70032 GCA_948099535.1 Jatropha multifida | reverse complement strand
ATACGTCGCGCTCGTTGCCAAAACGTATTACCTGGCTGCTGGATAACCAGAAGCGGGTAATCGTGCCGGACTGGTCCGCTTCAGAAGCCTGCCTTTCTGCCGGGCTGTGTGTGGGGATGGTGCCCGCGCATTTCGCGCGTCCGCGGCTGGACAGCGGCGACTGGGTGGCGCTGGAACTGGAGAACCCGTTTCCGGATGCGGCCTGCTGCCTGACATGGCAACAAAATGACGCATCACCGGCGTTGAACTGGCTGCTGGAGTATCTGGGGGACAGTGAGACGCTGAACAGCGAATGGTTGCGGGAGCCGGAGTAGCGGCCCCCGCAGGGCGTGATTAACGGCGGTAGTCGCGGAACGGACCATCCGCCACCGAACGACGCTCGATCAGACGCGGATGGACTTCAATGGACTGCGACTCTTCGCGCTTGTTGACGATACGATCGAGCAACATGGTAAACGCCGTTTCGCCCAGCGAATCTTTCGGCTGATGGATGGTGGTCAGTGCGGGCGTAAAGTAGCGGGAATTACGCACATTGTCATAGCCGATCAGCGAAATATCCTGGGGAACGCGCAGCCCCATCTCATCCGCCGCGCAGAGCGCACCCATCGCCATAATATCGCCGCCGCAGAACACGGCAGTAGGGCGGTGGGACTGGTTGAGGATTTGCTGCATCGCCCGGTAACCCGATTCCGGTTCAAAGTCGCCCTGCACGATCCAGTTTTCCGGTACGGTAATGATCGCCTCTTCCATCGCTTTCATAAAACCGGCGAGGCGGCCTGCGCCGGTGTTGCGCTCCAGCGGGCCTGGAATGACGCCGATATCGCGATGTCCGCGCTCAATCAGATAGCGGCCAGCCATATAGCCGCCTTCAAAAGCATTATCAATGACCGAATCGGTAAAATCGGCTTTCGCCTCGCCCCAGTCCATCACCACCATTGGGATATTACGGTACTCTTCCAGCATGCTCAGCAGCGACTCCGGGTATTCGGAGCACATCACCAGCAGGCCATCGACACGTTTTTGCGCCATCATCGACAGGTAGGCGCGCTGTTTCTCAAGGCTGTTCCAGGCGTTGCCGAGGATCAAGGTGTAGCCTTTCTGGAAGCATTTTTTCTCTACGGCTTCGATGATCTCGGCAAAATAGGCGGCTTCGCTGCTTGTGGCCAGTAAACCGATCGATTTGGTGTGATTGACCTTCAGGCTACGTGCCACAGCGCTGGGGGAGTAATGTAACTCTTTAATCGCCGCCCATACGGCATTGCGAGTCTCTTCAGCGACGAAGCGCGTTTTGTTAATTACATGTGATACGGTTGTAGTGGAAACGTTTGCTCGTTTCGCGACGTCTTTAATCGTTGCCATCAGAAATCACTCCAGACCATATCATAAGCTCCTGATAATACTTAAGGTAAACGTTTGCCTTCCATCACCCTGAACCCCAGCAAAGTGAGTGCGGTACGCCGGGAAAAAGACACTAAACGTCAGGAGGGGAGTCAATGGCCGGTACGCTAATAAATTTAGCGTCGAATTTTGTCTTATCTTGAGCAAAAGGGGAAGCGCTAAAACATATCTCCTCCTAATTCCTGCAAGATTTTTATGATTATTTGTGCAAAAATGCGCAAACTCACTTTTTGTGGGGAAATGAAAATGGAGAAAAATTGATGAGCACCGATCTGAAGTATTCTTTGGTCACTACCGTCATTGTTCTGAGCCTGATTGTTTTCGGTGGGCTGACCGCCGCGCTGCATTGATCTGGCACGAGGGAGAGCCTTCTCCCTCGGCTTTCCCCGCCATTGTTATCACTTCTGCAATAATCTTTTGTCATTCTGCTAACTTCTGTTTTTTGTGATTGCTGTCATACTTTTGACTTCTGCGACAGTGTCTCCAACCGACACGGCTTTTTCGGAGTCAAACGATGAAAGTAAATTTCCCTCTGCTTGCCCTGGCGATTGGCGCCTTTGGGATAGGTACAACGGAGTTCTCCCCGATGGGATTGCTGCCCGTTATTGCCCGTGGCGTCGATGTTTCCATTCCGGCGGCGGGGATGTTGATTAGCGCTTATGCGATTGGCGTGATGGTGGGGGCGCCGCTGATGACGCTGCTGCTGTCGCACCGTGGCAGACGTAACGCGCTGATCTTCCTGATGGCGATCTTTACGCTGGGTAATGTGCTGTCGGCAATCGCGCCGGACTACACCACCTTAATGCTGGCGCGCATCGTTACCAGCCTCAACCACGGCGCCTTCTTTGGTCTGGGATCGGTTGTTGCCGCAAGCGTGGTGGCAAAAGAGAAACAAGCCAGCGCCGTCGCCACCATGTTTATGGGGCTGACTATCGCCAATATTGGCGGTGTGCCTGCTGCAACCTGGCTGGGTGAAACCATCGGCTGGCGCATGTCGTTTATGGCGACCGCCGTGCTGGGTCTGGTTGCCATGCTGAGCCTCTACTTTTCACTGCCTGGCGGCGGAACGGGCGAACGTCCGGATGTACGCAAAGAGTTGTCCGTGCTGGTTCGTCCACAGGTGCTGTCGGCACTGCTGACGACGGTGCTCGGCGCGGGCGCGATGTTCACGCTTTATACCTATATTTCGCCGGTGCTGCGCACCATTACTGATGCTACGCCGGTGTTTGTTACCGGGATGTTGGTGCTGATTGGCGTCGGTTTCTCGATTGGCAACTACCTTGGCGGCAAACTGGCGGATCGTTCGGTAACCGGTACGCTGAAAGGTTTTCTTATCCTGCTGATTGCCATCATGCTGGCTATTCCGTTCCTGGCCCGCAGCGAAGTAGGCGCGGCTATCAGCATGGTGGTCTGGGGCGCAGCGACCTTTGCTGTGGTTCCGCCGCTGCAAATGCGTGTAATGCGCGTCGCACATGAAGCGCCAGGACTCTCTTCTTCAGTGAACATTGGTGCCTTTAACCTCGGTAACGCACTCGGTGCGGCTGCGGGCGGCGCGGTGATCTCCGGCGGCCTGGGATATGATTTTGTCCCGGTGATGGGGGCGATTATTGCGGGGCTTGGGCTGATGGTGGTGCTGTTTTCCGGGCGCTCCCGGCCGGAACGAGCCTGTGCGGCAGTCGAGTAAAAAGAGGAGGGGCAATGCCCCTCCTTTGTTTTATGCGGCGAAATTCTTCGCCACGAAGGCCCAGTTGACCAGCGCCCAGAAGTGTTCAAGGTAGTTCGGACGGGCGTTGCGGTAGTCAATGTAATAAGCATGTTCCCAGACATCGACAGTCAGCAACGGTGTCGCATCCGTCGTCAGCGGGGTTCCCGCATTGGACGTTGAGACAATCGCCAACCCGCCATCCGCTTTTTTCACCAGCCATGTCCAGCCTGAACCAAAGTTCTTCACTGCGGCATCGGTAAACTGCGCTTTGAACTCCGCAAAGCCGCCAAAGGCTTTAGCAATCGCAGCGGCCAGTTCGCCAGTCGGCTCACCACCAGCGTGCGGCGCGAGGCAATTCCAGTAAAAGGTGTGGTTCCAGACCTGAGCGGCGTTATTGAACACGCCACCTTCGCTGTGCTTAACGATCTCTTCCAGCGTTTTGCCTTCGAAGGCGGTGCCTTTGATCAGGTTGTTGAGGTTAGTGACATAAGTCTGATGGTGCTTACCATAGTGATACTCCAGCGTTTCGGCTGAGATATGCGGCATCAGGGCGTCTTTTGCATACGGTAATGCAGGTAATTCGAACGACATTGCTACTCTCCTTCATTATTTTAATACACCCAATAACCCTATTGAGTGTGAGGCTTAGAGTAACAAATCGCGGGGACGGGAAAAAGAGAACATCGCCTGTCGCAATGACGACAGGCGATGGGATCAACGAATGGTTTTCGGCGTAACGACGCGGCGAGCGCCGACGTAATGGCGCTGCCAGTAGTCTTCGCTCAGGGAAGTGACCTGAATATCCTGGCCGCTGCGCGGAGACTGGATAAACTTGCCGTTACCAACGTACACACCAACGTGATCGGCGGTACCGCGACCCTGCGTGCGGAAGAATACCAGATCGCCGCTTTCCAGTTCCGCCACATTCACCGGCGACGCATCACGCAGGTGATACATTTCGTTGGCGGTGCGCGGAATGCGGAATTTCACCAAATCCTTATAGGCGTAATAGACCAGACCACTACAATCAAAACCGGTACTCGGCGAGGTGCCACCCCAGCGGTAAGGTTTACCAATCTGGTTCATTAGTTTCGACATCGCCGTTTTCTGGGCTTTCTGGATACGTACTTTATGTGCCTCAGCAATGGTCGTGGTTTTTTTGACTTTGACACAATGAGGCTTGCGGCCTTTGCGCGGCGTACTGCATTTTTCCGTCCAGGCGACTTCTGTAGTTTTTAACTGGCTGGTTTTGTTACGACGCGAGGTAATCTGACTGGCTTTGCTGCTGGTGGAAACTTTTTTCTTAGCCGGTGACTTCTTGTGTTCCGCTGTTTTTTTACTGGTGGTTTTTTCTGCCGTACTGCGACTGCTTTTCTTTGATGTTTTTTGTGATGTGGTTTTTTTCTTACGTTCGGATGCTTTCGCCAGATGCGATTTTTGCACGGCCGATGCTCGCGCCTGTTCAGAGGCGTTAGCCAATGGCGTGAAAGAAAGCGTGGTGAACAACAAAGCACAGAGCGTGATCGAAGCTTTTGGTATCCGCGCCACTGAGCAATCCCCTGTTAAGGCAAGCATATAATATGCCTGCGTATGGTTTTTCAAAACCCGTCGATTCTAATCCATAAAAAGCACAAAAGTTAATACTGTTTTTGCATCTATAACTTCGTTTCGTTAGCAAGCGCAAAAAAAAGCAGCAAAACGTTTCTATGACGATTAAGAGTTGAGCAGGACAAGTTGGGTTAAGTCATATTTTTAAGGCAACTTTACGTGACAGACGATAAAATAATGAACGGTGAATAAAATGTTATTTTCCGTTGCTTGTCTGAACCGTTACAATGTCAGATCTCAGCCGTAGAAGAAGTTGAAGGAAGTAAGACAATGAGCACAACCCTTGAGAAAATCCAGCGTCAAATCGCTGAAAACCCGATTCTGCTGTATATGAAAGGCTCCCCGAAGCTGCCGAGCTGCGGCTTCTCCGCCCAGGCTGTGCAGGCGCTGTCTGCTTGTGGCGAGCGTTTCGCGTATGTCGATATCCTGCAAAACCCGGACATCCGCGCAGAACTGCCAAAATACGCTAACTGGCCAACCTTCCCGCAGCTGTGGGTTGAAGGCGAACTGGTCGGCGGCTGCGATATCATCATTGAGATGTATCAGCGCGGCGAACTGCAATCGCTGATTAAAGAAGCGGCGGCAAACCATAAAGACGAGCCGGCTGCGGAATAAGTTTCCGCCAATAAAAAAGCGACCCTGCGGTCGCTTTTTTTATGCCTGTGAATCATCGGCGAGCGGCAATGGCCATCCACCCAGACGCTTCCAGCGGTTCACGATTTCGCAAAACAGCAGGGCGGTTTGTTCCGTATCGTACAGCGCCGAATGCGCCTGCGAGGCGTCAAAGGCAATACCCGCGGCGGCGCAGGCTTTTGACAGCACAGTTTGCCCCAGCGCCAGCCCGCTCAGTGATGCGGTATCAAAGGTGACAAACGGGTGGAAAGGATTGCGCTTCAGCGACGCGCGTTCGGCGGCGGCCATCATAAAGCTGTGATCGAAGGTGGCATTATGCGCCACCATAATCGCGCGATTGCAGTTTTGATCTTTAATGCCTTTGCGCACCATTTTGAAAATGGCATGCAGCGCATCATGTTCGCTTACCGCGCCGCGCAGTGGATTCGAGGGATCAATACCGTTAAAGGCCAGCGCTTCCGGTTGCAGATTTGCGCCTTCGAAAGGCTCAACGTGGAAATGCAGGGTGCTGTCAGGCATCAGCCAGCCTTGTTCATCCATTTTCAGCGTAATGGCGGCGACTTCCAGCAGTGCGTCGGTTTTGGCGTTAAAGCCGGCAGTTTCAACATCAATCACGACAGGATAAAAACCGCGAAAACGGTCGCACAGGCCAGTAAGTTGAGCGTTATCGGACATCAGGATCTCTTGATACGGGAAAATGGCAGCGCATTATGGCAAATTTTGCGAAGGGATGTAAAACAGCGGGCGCAAAGTGCGCCCGAAGGGATCAATTACCCAGGCCGTGACCGGCGTGCTTCTCTTCGATCAGTTCGATTTTGTAACCGTCCGGATCTTCAACAAAGGCGATAACGGTGGTACCGCCTTTAACCGGACCAGCTTCGCGGGTTACGTTACCGCCGTTTTTGCGGATCGCTTCGCAGGACTCTGCGGCATTTTCCACGCTCAGCGCGATGTGACCGTAGGCGGTGCCCAGCTCATAGCTCTCGACGCCCCAGTTGTAAGTCAGCTCGATGACCGCTTCTTCGGTTTCCGGGCCGTAACCCACAAAGGCCAGCGAGTATTTATATTCCGGATTTTCGCTGGTACGCAGCAGCTTCATGCCCAGCACTTTGGTATAGAAGTCGATGGAGCGTTGCAGGTTGCCAACACGAAGCATGGTGTGAAGTAAGCGCATGATGTCCTCTTTTATAAATGAATTAACGTTCCAGTTAGAAACATCGTTTTAGTATAGCGGCGTAAACCCGCCGCTATCAAATGAACAATCCGAGGATCACAGAGACGGGTAATCGGTATAGCCTTCTGCGCCGCCGCCGTAGAAGCTTTCCGGGCGCTGCGGGTTCAGCTCCGCTTTCAGTTGCAGACGTTTCACCAAGTCCGGGTTGGCGATATAAGCGCGACCAAAGGCTACGGCATCGATCAAACCTTTTTCGATCAGTGCTTCTGCTTTCTCGACTGTGTAAGCGCCAGCGCCGATGATCGGGCCGTGGAAGCGCGCACGCACTTTTTCACGGAACGCATCAGTGTATGGCTTGCCGCCCGCCCAGTCCGGTTCGGACATATGCAAGTAAGCAATCCCACGTTTACCCAGTTCTTCAATCAGATACAGCGCATCCGCTTCGTCGTTCGGGCCATTATCCACATTCTGGAATGTGCCAATCGGCGAAACGCGGATCCCGATGCGATCGGCTCCCCACTCTTTGCTCACGGCATCAACCACTTCCAGCACCAGACGGGCGCGGTTTTCCACGCTACCGCCGTACTGATCGGTACGATGGTTAGAAGATGGCGACAGGAATTGATGCAGCAGGTAGCCGTGGGCAGAGTGCAGTTCGACCAGGTCAAAACCCGCTTCACGTGCATTCGCAACGGCCTGGCGGAAATCGTTAACGATACCCGGAATTTCGGCGGTCTCCAGTGCGCGCGGCATAGAGGTATCTTCGCGGGTAGCGTTACCATTAGCATCACGCAGCGAAGTGCGGGTGCCCGCGCTGATAGCCGAAGGCGCGACAGGCGCTGCGCCGCCCGGTTGCAAGCTGTTGTGTGAGATGCGACCGGTGTGCCACAGTTGAACCGCAATACGGCCGTTTTCACGGTGTACGGCATCGGTAATTTTCTGCCACGCAGCGATTTGTTCGGCGCTGTGCAGGCCCGGCGCGCCTGCGTAACCTTTCGCCTGTGCGGAGATTTGCGTGGCTTCGCTGATGATCAGGCCAGAACTGGCGCGTTGACGGTAATATTCCGCCATCAGCGGCGTCGGGATATCGCCCGGCTCAATGCTGCGCAGACGCGTCAGTGGAGCCATGAAAACACGGTTTGGAACGGTAATTGCGCCCACTTTCAGCGGCGTGAATAATTTACTGGACATAACAACTCCTGAATAGACCGGTCGACTAGTAAAATGTGAAATAAAAAAGCCTGATATTACACAGGCATAGCGATAATGTTTTTCGCATGCGCCAGCGCGCTTTCCAGCGGCAGGGCACTGCGAGAAATCTTGGCCTGCAAATTGGCGCCCAGCCATAAAGCATACAGCACCTGCGCTTGCGTCAGCGCATCGCCGGAAAGGGTAAGGCTACGATCTTCACGCCCTTTTTCCAGCGCTTGCGCAAGCAGGGCGATAACACCGCTTGCGCCTTTGTCCATCGCGGCGCGCATATCCTCCGACAGATCGCACACTTCCGCAGAGAGTTTCACCGTCAGGCAACCGCTGATAATCCCCTGCTGGCAAAACTGATTCAGTGTCTCCTGATAGTACGCCAGCAGCCTGTCACGATAATTTCCCGGCCCGCTGGCGAAATGGGTAGCCAGCCGCTGGTGGTAACCCGCATAGTGACGCTCAAGTAACGCCACGCCAAACGCCTCTTTTGAGCGAAAATAGTGGTAGAACGAGCCTTTCGGCACTTCTGCTGTTTTCAATAATTCGCTCAGGCCCATACCGGTGAACCCGCGATGCATGCAAAGTTGCTCGCCGGTAGCCAGTAAGTGTTCGCGCGTGTCGTGTTCGGTATTTCTGCTCATCTCGCCACTCTACTAGACCGATCGGTCCACTGCAAGTGGCAATCAATGCGCTTTAGGGCTTGCACGTTATCAATGAGCAGTCTTCAATAGAGAGAGTGCATGCATTAACGGAGACGACCGTGCCTGAACAACTGGAGTTTTTTCCCGTCCAGAGTCCGTGTCGCGGCATCTGCCAGTCAGATGAGCGGGGCTTTTGCCGTGGCTGCATGCGTAGCCGCGATGAGCGTTTCAACTGGCAAAATATGAGCGACGGACAAAAGCAAGAGGTGCTCCGCCTGTGCCGTCAGCGCTGGCTGCGCAAAATGCGCGCAAACAAATCCCTTCCCCCGGAAGAACCTCAGCAACCTTCACTTTTTTGATCCTGAAAATGCGTATACTCACAGGAAAATGACCTTTGAGGATACCATTATGGTTCAACGTATTGCTCTTGCGCCGCAAGGCCCGGAGTTCTCTCGTTTTGTGATGGGTTACTGGCGTTTGATGGAGTGGAATATGTCCTCGCGCCAGTTGGTGAGTTTTATCGAGGCACATCTCGATCTGGGCATCACGACTGTCGATCATGCCGATATTTATGGCGGCTATCAGTGCGAAGCCGCGTTTGGTGACGCGCTGAAACTGGCTCCGCATTTGCGTGAGCGGATGGAAGTCGTCAGCAAATGCGGTATTGCGACCACCGCAAAAGCGGAAAATGTGCTTGGTCATTACATCACCGATCGCGACCACATCATCAAAAGCGCGGAACAGTCGCTGAGTAATCTGGCTATCGATCATCTCGATCTGCTACTGATTCACCGTCCCGACCCGCTGATGGATGCCGATGAAGTGGCAGAGGCGTTCCTGCATCTGCACCAGAGCGGTAAAGTGCGCAACTTTGGCGTTTCCAACTTCACCCCGGCGCAGTTCTCGCTGTTGCAATCGCGGCTGCCGTTTACGCTGGCGACCAACCAGGTGGAGATCTCCCCGGTACATCAGCCGCTGCTTCTTGATGGCACACTGGATCAACTGCAACAACTGCGCATTCGCCCGATGGCCTGGTCGTGCCTGGGTGGCGGTCGCCTGTTTAATGATCCTGCTTTTCAACCGTTGCGCGATGAGCTGGCGAATGTTGCACGCGAGCTGAACGCGGAAACTATCGAACAGGTGGTTTACGCGTGGGTCATGCGTCTGCCATCGTCGCCGCTGCCGATTATCGGTTCCGGCAAAATTGAACGCGTTAAATCAGCGCTTGGCGCGCTGGAGCTGCAGATGACTCGCCAGCAGTGGTTCCGCATCCGCAAAGCGGCGTTGGGCTACGACGTGCCATAAGCAAAGGCCTCCCGGTGAAATCGTTCATCCTGGTTTAAACTGACAGGGTAAACGTATATCAAAGGAGGTCATATGAAGCGTTTTAGTCTGGCAATGCTGGCGCTGTTGGTCTGTACGGGGGCGCAGGCCGCCAGTGAAGACGTCGAGATGCATCTCGTCACTGCCCAGGGCATTGGGCAGTCGATCGGCAGCGTGAAAATCAGTGAAACGGACAAAGGGCTGGAATTTGCGCCGGATCTGAAAGCCCTGCCGCCTGGCGAGCACGGCTTTCACGTCCACGCGAAAGGCAGTTGTGAGCCCGCTATGAAGGAGGGGAAAGCCTCTGCCGCTGAGGCTGCAGGCGGCCACCTTGATCCGCAACATACGGGTAAACATGAAGGGCCGGAGGGCGTCGGACATTTAGGCGATCTGCCGGTGCTGGTAGTCAATAACGACGGTAAAGCGACCGATCCGGTGATGGCACCGCGGCTGAAAAAGCTGGATGACGTGAAAGATAAAGCGCTGATGATTCATGTCGGCGGCGATAATATGTCCGATCAACCAAAACCGCTGGGTGGAGGCGGGGCGCGTTATGCCTGTGGCGTCATCAAGTGATTCGTTCGATAAGCGTGCCTTCGGGCGGCGCTTGCTCCAGCTGGGAAAGCGAACAGTAAAGACGCCAGATAACCGACGCCAGTTCGCGCGCCGCAGGCTGATGATGTTTTCCCAGCGTCACACAAATATGTTGTAACTCCGCCTGCGTGGCGGACAGCGTTCGTTGCTGAACGCCACGCTCACTCATTACATCGCGCAATAACGCAATGCAGATATCACGCACGTTTGCCAGCACATCGGAACGAATTTCCCACTCGCGAAGTTGCCACACCACATGCGAGCAATTCAGCAGCACCACTCCCCAACGCAATAACCAACGCCGCGCCAGCGCATCCTGGCTGTTGCTCAACTGGCTGATGTGATGATAGACCACGGACTCGAACGCATCTTCGCTCAGTTGCGGTACCCGACTGAGTTGATCGACAAAATTACGCCGCAATGTACGGATATGGCGGCGGCTTTTGCGCGCATCGGAACCCGGACGCAGCACGGCAAACAACAGCCAGGCCAGCGCAACGCCGAGGATTTTCGCCTGATTGTCATTTAAAAAATCGGCGAAATCATAAGCAGGCGGATTGGTCACCGCGATAAACGAGCCCATAAAGACGATCAACTGTCCCAACAGCCCGGCCTGTTTGGGGAGTTGCAATTTCAGCAGTTGCATGGTCGTCAGCAGCGGAAACAGGAACAGCAAAAATGAACCCAGCTCGCTTATCTGCACCATCAGGCCAAATTTCACCACAAAACTGAACAGCGACAGCAGCAGCAATGTGCGCAGCAGCAGCGTCAGCGAGTTAAAAGGCGCAGGCGACACCGAATAGAGCACGCAGCTGATTGCCGCCAGCGTCAGCGCCGCCGCGCCATATTCCCACTGCGTATTAATGCTCCAGGCGCCCACCAGAGCCAGCGCGCAGAAAGTACGAATACCGCTCCACAGCGCCTCGGCATTATCGGTATAGCGCATTAACGCCGGGCTGCGCGGCGGCGTATAGACACTGATCGGCGTTGCGTTCTCGACACGTGCCAGCCAGCGGTTGCTGTCCAGATAGAGGCGGCAAAAATAGCGTAAGCGCTGCCAGAATGCGTGGTGGCGGTAATCATCCTGCTCGCCAGGCGCAAGAGGGGCGATTATCCTGGCGATGGTCAGCGCGTCCGCGTTCGGCCTGGCCAGCGCGGCCAATAATTCTTCTACTGTCGGGCGCAAATTGGCTGGCGCGTCCGGCCAGTTAAGCAGCATGCGGCGCAGGCTGGAGATCACGCTGGTCATACGCAGTTGCTGGTGCAGCAGCCAGCTAAGCAAGGCGTTCTGCCGACGAAAACGGTAGTGGCTCCAGAAAGCCTGAATGCGCAGCAGATTGGTGGTAAGAATCTGCCCGATGACACTTTCATGGGCGGCGCGAATAGCATCGGTTGTTTCCGGTTGCCACAGCAGGCTGGCATGCTCAAGCAAACGGGCATGCATCTTTTTTAATGTCACCAGTAACGTGACGCCGTCCGCCGTGCCGGGCATCACCATCATCATAAAACCGCCGCACAATATACCTAATATCACTTCACACACGCGTGCCTGGGCGATATCCCACAGTTCGGTGGTATCGGTAATGTTGATCGCCGGGAAAGCGATAATCGCGGCGGTATAGCCAGCAAGCTGAAATGCGTAAGCGACATTATTGGTAAATTGCGCGCAAGCCCAGGTACAAAAGGCAATCCAGCCGGCCATGGCAAACAGAAACAACCACGGATCATTCAGCGTTTGCCCGGCAATAATCAGCGCGGCGCTGGCACCGAGCAGGCTACCGGCAATACGGCCAAGACTTTTGCTGATCACGCCGCCAACAGTGGGAAAACTGACCACTGCGGCGGACGTCATCGCCCAGTAGGGTTGATCCAGATCGAGATAATAAGCCACCGTAAGCGCCAGACACATGGCGACCCCGTTGCGCAATGCATAGCGCCACTGCGCAGGCGTGGCTTTCACCCACGGCAGGTTTTGCCACAGCCAGGCAGGGGATTTCATGGTTGTTCGCCAATTGCCACGGTACAGGTAGTGCCGGAAACCAGCGTCAGACCGTCGGGCAATTTATCAAACTGAATACGTACCGGCACGCGCTGCGCCAGCCGCACCCAGGGTACATTTGGTTTGATGTCCGGGACCAGGCCGCTGTCCGTCTCAACGCTCTGATCGTAGATCGCACGACCAATACCGGATACGTGACCCTGTAACGTAACATTACTGCTGTAGAGGACGATTTTCGCGGCGGCGCCTTCATGAATATGGCGCAGTTTGGTCTCTTCAAAATAACCCATGACATAAAACGAATGGCTATCGACAAGGGCGAAGACTGGCTGTCCGGCGGTGGCGTAATTGCCCGTGCGCGCCGAAAGATTCGTGACCCAGCCATCCACCGGCGCGCTGACGGTGGTCTGCGCCAGTTGCCATTTTGCCTGTGCGAGCTGCGCTTCGGCGACTGCAACGCCCGCCTGTGCAGCTTTAACACCAATATTGGCGGTATCGAGATCTTCTGCGGAGATGTAATTTTGCGACAGGTGGCGGCGGCGGTTGGCTTCATTACTGGCTTTTGCCAGATCGGTTTTCGCTTTTGCCAACTGCGCTTCGGCGTTCAGAACGGCGATGTGGTATGGCGTGTCATCGATGCGGAACAGCAATTGCCCGGCTTTGACGAGCTGATTATCTTTCACCGCCAGCATGGTAATCGTGCCGGAAACCTGCGGTGTAATACTGACCTGTTCGGCGCGAACTTTCCCATCCCGCGTCCAGGGGGTTTGCATGTAGTAGTTCCACATCCACCACGCCGCGACAATGGCCACGGCCAGTACCAGCAAAGTGGAGAAATATTTAAGGGATTTCAGATGCATAATTACCACACGATGAGCAAGCCGAGCGCGAGACTCAGCGCAATAACAAACAGGGAAAGATCCATCAGAATGGGGTGCCAGATCTCGCCAGCGTAGATCCACTCGCGCAACAAACGGTGGGCGACAAGCCACAGCAGAAAGCCAAGCATCACGACTTTAAAAACAGGCGGGAAATAGACTGATGCGCCGAAAATCAGGTCCTGGAGGGGTAAATCCAGCGAACTCGAATTCCACTTCACGTTTATGGGTCCTGTACAGTCAAACGGATCGCCGGGCAGGGCTTAACGGTAAGAAAAGAGATAAAGATGCCACGTCAGAGCTGGGAGCGACTTCGCAAACTACTTGTCCGGGACAGCAATACATTTGTTTTACCAATACAAATACTGCAAACTATTTTAAAATGAGTATAATAAGTTAGCAAGCTAATTATAAGGAGATGAAATTGGAATCGCCATTAGGTTCTGATCTGGCACGCTTAGTGCGCGTATGGCGCGCTTTGATTGACCATCGCCTGAAACCTCTGGAATTAACGCAGACTCACTGGGTAACGCTGCACAATATTCATCAGTTGCCGCCCGAGCAGTCGCAAATTCAACTGGCTAAAGCGATTGGCATTGAGCAGCCTTCGCTGGTGCGTACGCTTGACCAACTGGAGGAGAAAGGTCTTATTTCTCGCCAGACATGCGCCAGCGATCGCCGGGCAAAACGGATCAAATTGACGGAAAAAGCAGCACCGATTATCGATGAAATGGAGACAGTAATTCGCAAAACCCGGGGTGAAATTCTTTCCGGGATCTCTGCGGAAGAACTGGATCTGTTAATCAAGATGATTGCCCGGCTGGAGCAAAATATCCTTGAGCTACAGTCGCGGGATTGAATTGAAAAAGCCTTGCATCGCAAGGCTTTTTTATGTCTGAAGGTGATCGCAACTGCAACAACCAGCCTCCGGCTTAGCGCGGAGAGACCGTTACCTGGCTGCCGTTGCTGGCCATCGCGACGCGCTGGCCCGCAGAGAAATGGGTATTGCCCTGTTTCTGCACCACCATGATGGTGTTACCGTCGTCTTTACGAATTTCCAGCTCAACGCCCTGAGTTTTGTTCAGCGAACCCTGAACGGATTGACCCGCTACGCCGCCTGCAACCGCGCCTGCTGCGGTAGCCAGAGAACGACCAGTGCCGCCACCCACGGTATTACCGAGGAAACCACCCAACACTGCGCCGCCAATCGCGCCAATAACGTTGCTGTTATCGCCGCCCTGGAGCTGCACCTGACGGACATGAACAATGGTGCCGTAAGTGACATTTTGCACTTGTTTGGCTTCGGAGGCAGAGTAAACATCACCGGAAAGCGTATCGTTGTTGACACAACCAGCCAACGTTAAACCAATCAGCGAAACTGCCAGTGCACGTAACATCATTTATGAATCTCCTGTTCACCATGAAATGCTCTTATGAGCATCCGTCATGGTTAAATTATATGGCATTTTTACAATGCCAGGTCGTATCTTCTGCCTAATCCTGGCAAAAATAATACCCGGTGTCTGTTTAACCAGATTTAAACGAAGCGATTATAAACGCGACCTGATGGGATTTCACTTAGTGTAAAACGGCAGGATTGTTAAAAAGTGTTTGTAGTCGATAGCGTTAATGGTTGCTTTATGGTGGAGTGTTGCTCCTGAGTTACGCAAATTAAGGAAGGCGCATGAAATCGGGTCGCTACATTGGGGTGATGTCGGGAACGAGTCTGGACGGTGTGGATGTGGTGCTGGCGGCCATCGATGAGAACATGGTCGCGCAGCAGGCAAGCCTTACGTTTCCTATTCCACTGCCGCTGAAAGAGGCGATCCTCGCGATTTGCCAGGGGCAGCCGCTCACGCTCTCACAACTGGGACGGCTGGATACGCAACTGGGAAAACTGTTCGCTGATGCCGTTCTGGCGTTGATGGATCGCGAGCATCTGCACCCGGAGGATATCGTGGCGATTGGCTGCCACGGGCAAACGGTCTGGCATGAACCAACGGGAGTTGCACCGCATACGCTGCAAATAGGCGATAACAATCAGATTGCCGCTCGTACTGGCGTAACGGTGGTCGGCGATTTTCGTCGGCGCGATATGGCGCTGGGTGGACAGGGCGCGCCGCTGGTTCCGGCTTTTCACCACGCGCTGCTGGCGCATCCGGTTGAACGACGGATGGTGCTCAATATTGGCGGCATTGCCAATCTGTCGCTGTTAATCCCCGGTCAACCGGTCAGAGGCTATGATACCGGGCCGGGTAATATGCTGATGGATGCCTGGATTTGGCGACAAAAGGGCAAGCCATATGACAAAGACGCTCAGTGGGCAAGCGAAGGGAAAGTGGTGCTGCCGTTGCTGCAAAATATGCTCAGCGATCCTTACTTCGCGGCAATACCGCCGAAAAGCACCGGGCGCGAATATTTCAACTATGGCTGGCTTGAGCGCCACCTGGTCCATTTCCCGGGTATTAGCGCCAGCGATGTCCAGGCAACGCTGACGGAACTGACGGCGGTGACCATTTCCGAACAGGTATTGCTGAGCGGCGGTTGTGAACGTCTGCTGGTGTGCGGCGGCGGCAGCCGTAATCCGCTGTTAATGGCGCGTCTGGCGGCGCTGCTGCCGGGTATCGAAGTTTCCACTACGGATGACGCGGGGATCAGCGGTGATGATATGGAAGCGCTGGCTTTTGCCTGGCTGGCATGGCGAACGCTCGCCGGGTTACCAGGCAATCTGCCGTCGGTGACCGGGGCTTCTGCGCCGACGGTACTTGGCGCCATCTATCCGGCGAACCCACGCCAGAATCAGAGTTAACCGAATTTTACTTTGGTGTTACATCGCTAGACTGACCGGATTTAAGGAGGGCGTTTCGCCCTCCGTGACCAGGACTGTCCAGGGATACCCAATGAAAAAACTGCTGATTGCCTGCCTGCCCGCACTGCTTGCCGGGTGTAGTTATTACAACCAGTTCGTTGAACGGATGCATACCGACACGCTGGTTTACCAGTGCGATGAAAAACCCCTGACCGTGAAACTTAACCGTACCCGCCAGCAGGCCAGTTTCGTCTGGGATGACAAGCTACTGACGCTGCAACAAGGGTTATCGGCATCCGGCGCGCGCTATACTGATGGCGTTTATGTTTTCTGGTCGAAAGGTAACGGCGCGACGGTCTATAAACGTGACCGCATCGTGCTGAATAACTGTCAGTTAATTCCAGAGCGTTGAGATTTTCACAGGGGGGCGCATAATAGCCCTCCCTGATGATTATTTTTTGCTAACGCCATGTCTGATAACGATCAATTGCAGCAAATCGCGCATCTGCGCCGTGAATACACAAAAGGCGGTCTGCGCCGCAACGACCTGCCAGCAGAGCCGCTGAAACTCTTTGAGCGCTGGTTAGGGCAAGCCTGCGAGGCCCAGCTCGTCGATCCGACTGCCATGGTGGTAGCAACGGTGGATGAAAACGGTCAGCCTTATCAGCGCATCGTGCTGCTCAAGCATTATGATGAAAAAGGGCTGGTGTTTTATACCAACCTTGGTAGCCGTAAAGCGCACCATATTGAGCATAATCCGGCGGTTAGTCTGCTGTTCCCGTGGCATATGCTGGAACGTCAGGTGATGGTAACCGGTAAAGCAGAACGCTTATCGACGCTGGAAGTGGTGAAGTACTTTCACAGCCGCCCGCGCGACAGTCAAATCGGTGCCTGGGTTTCTAAACAATCCAGCCGTATCTCCGCGCGCGGTATCCTCGAAAGCAAGTTTCTTGAACTGAAGCAAAAGTTCCAGCAGGGCGAAATTCCGCTGCCCAGTTTCTGGGGAGGTTTTCGCGTCAGCATTGAGCAGATGGAGTTCTGGCAGGGCGGCGCTAACCGTCTGCACGATCGTTTTTTATACCAGCGTGAAAATGACGCCTGGAAAATTGATCGTCTCGCTCCGTAATCCCTGAAAAATGTTGCGTTAAGCGCTGGTACTCCGTGTTCCGGCGCTTTATGCTATCTGCCCCCCTGAAGTATCCTTTCGCATCTGGCGAAAAGTCGTGTACCGGCAAAGGTGCAGTTCCGTTTTATACATGGAGAATTTGATGGCAAGCAGTAACTTGATTAAACAATTGCAAGAGCGGGGCCTGGTGGCTCAGGTAACGGATGAGGAAGCGTTAGCAGAGCGACTGGCGCAGGGGCCAATCGCGCTTTATTGCGGCTTCGATCCCACCGCAGACAGCTTGCATTTGGGGCATCTCGTTCCATTGTTATGCCTGAAACGCTTCCAGCAGGCTGGCCACAAGCCGGTAGCGCTGGTAGGCGGCGCTACCGGGCTGATTGGCGATCCGAGCTTTAAAGCGACCGAGCGCAAACTGAATACCGAAGAGACCGTGCAGGAGTGGGTGGATAAAATCCGCCGGCAAGTGGCACCATTCCTCGATTTCGACTGCGGTGACAACTCCGCAATTGCGGCGAACAACTACGACTGGTTCGGCAACATGAACGTGCTGACCTTCCTGCGCGATATCGGCAAACACTTCTCTGTTAACCAGATGATTAACAAAGAAGCGGTGAAACAGCGTCTGAACCGTGATGATGTCGGTATCTCCTTTACCGAGTTCTCCTACAACCTGTTACAGGGTTACGACTTCGCCTGCCTGAACAAGCTGCACGGCGTGGCGTTGCAGATCGGCGGTTCCGATCAATGGGGCAACATCACCTCCGGTATCGACCTGACCCGTCGTCTGCACCAGAATCAGGTATTTGGCCTGACGGTTCCGCTGATCACCAAAGCTGACGGCACCAAATTCGGTAAAACCGAAGGCGGCGCGGTCTGGCTGGATCCGAAGAAAACCAGCCCGTACAAGTTCTACCAGTTCTGGATCAACACCGCCGATGCCGATGTTTATCGCTTCCTGAAATTCTTCACCTTTATGGACATCGCCGAAATTAACGCGCTGGAAGAAGAAGACAAGAACAGCGGTAAAGCACCGCGCGCACAGTATGTGCTGGCCGAGCAGGTCACGCGACTGGTGCATGGCGAAGAGGGGCTGGTTGCCGCAAAACGCATCACCGAAAGCCTGTTTAACGGCACGCTGAGCGATCTGAGCGAAGCGGATTTCGAACAGCTGGCGCAGGATGGCGTGCCGATGGTCGAGATGGAAAAAGGTGCGGATCTGATGCAGGCGCTGGTCGATTCCGAGCTGCAACCATCCCGCGGCCAGGCGCGTAAAACCATCGCCTCCAATGCGGTCACCATCAACGGTGAAAAACAGTCCGATCCGGAATACACCTTCGCCGACAGCGATCGCCTGTTTGGTCGCTACACGCTGCTGCGTCGCGGTAAGAAAAATTACTGCCTGATCTGCTGGAAATAATTCACGTCATATCCCGGGGAGTGAGAAATCACTCCCTTCTTTTTCGTCCCGTCATTGCAAGGCTACAAAAATGAAGAACATCCTCGCCATTCAATCGCATGTGGTCTTTGGGCATGCGGGGAACAGTGCGGCTGAATTTCCGATGCGCCGCCTTGGCGCCAATGTCTGGCCGCTGAATACGGTGCAGTTTTCTAACCACACCCAGTACGGCAAATGGACCGGTAGCGTCATGCCGCCCGCGCATCTGACGGAGATTGTGCAGGGCATCGCCGCTATTGATCAGCTACAGCGCTGTGACGCGGTACTAAGCGGCTATCTCGGGTCGGCGGAGCAGGGCGAACATATTCTCGGTATCGTGCGTCAGGTAAAAGCCGCCAATCCGCAGGCGAAATATTTCTGCGATCCGGTGATGGGGCATCCCGAAAAAGGGTGCATCGTTGCGCCGGGCGTCGCCGAATTCCATCTGCGCCACGCGTTACCGGCCAGCGATATCATTGCGCCTAATCTGATTGAGCTGGAGATCCTTTGCGAACATGCAGTGAATAGCGTGCAGGAAGCGGTCGCTGCCGCGCGTGAACTGATTGCGAAAGGGCCGCAAATTGTTCTGGTGAAACATCTGGCGCGCGCCGGTCTGAGCGCGGATCGTTTTGAGATGCTGCTGGTGACGCCGCAGGAAGCCTGGCACATCAGCCGTCCGCTGGTCGATTTCGGCGCGCGTCAGCCGGTTGGCGTCGGCGATGTCACCAGCGGGCTGTTACTGGTGAAGCTGCTGCAGGGTGCATCGGTACGTGAGGCGCTGGAGCATGTAACGGCTGCGGTGTATGAAATTATGCTGACCACTCAAGGCATGCAGGAGTACGAACTGCAAGTGGTGGCAGCGCAGGACAGGATCGCGAAACCGGAACATCTGTTCAGCGCAACCTTGCTGTAATAAAAAAGGCGGGATTTTCCCGCCTTTCTCTTACTGGCATTAATGCCGCGCGCAAAAGCACGCGGGCCATCAGTGCTTACTGAATACCTTCCGCTGCCATCGCGGCCGCAACGGCCGGACGAGCGGCAACACGCGCCATGTACGCGTCGATATGGCTCAGGCCTTCCATGTTCAGTTTCACTGCGCGCGCCCAGCGCAGCACCGTAAACAGGTAGCCATCAGCAATAGTGAAGCGCGCGCCGCTGATCCACTCGCTATTCGCCAGGGACTGGTCCACGTATTGCAGCTTTTTCTCCAGCAGAGCGCGAACCGTCGGTTTGTACTCTTCCGGCGTATCCGGGCGGAAAAGCGGCGTGAAGCCTTTATGCAGCTCGGTCGCGACAAAGTTTAGCCACTCCAGCGTTTTGTAGCGCGGCAACGTACCGACCGGCGCCAGAAGCTGGCTGTCCGGTGCGCTGTCGGCGACATATTGCATGATTGCCACGCCTTCCGTCACCAGCGTGGTGTCATCAAGCTGAAGCGCAGGGATCTGGCCTTTCGGGTTAATGGCAAAAAAGTCGTCGCCATTTTCCAGGCGCTTTTTCATCAGGTCGACGCTGACCAGCGTCACGTCTTTACCGGTTTCACGCAGGGCAATGTGCGATGCAAGCGAGCAGGCGCCGGGCTTGTAAAACAGTTTCATTATGCTTTCCTTATAGTTAATTTCGGGCATTAGGTTATTACGTCGCGGAATAAAAAAAAAGCCGCTAACCTGGGTTAGCGGCTGAATATTTCGTGTTCCCCGCAGCAATTACGCTGTTGCGGTTTCCGACGCTTCACGCACGTTGTCGTCGCTCTGCGTCATGCGGTTCAGCTTCGGTGCAGCCAGGATCATCAGCACCGCAATCACGGCTGTGGCGATACCAATCTGCAGGAAGACAGTACCGTAGATGTCCAGTGACATCAGCGGGTCGGTCACGTTTTCCGGGATTGCCATCTGGTTAGCGACGTAACCTGCGATGATGTTCGCACCGGCAGTCGTCAGGAACCAGCTACCCATGATGAAGCCCATCAGTCGTTGCGGTACCAGCTGCGCAACCATCGCCAGGCCCAGCCCGGAGATCATCAGTTCACCGATACTTTGCAGCGCGTAACTTGCAATCAGCCAGTTCACGGAGACGATACCGGCATCGGAAGCGAATTTGGTGCCCAGCGGCAGAACCAGGAACGCGCCGGAGCACAGTACCATACCGATCGCAAATTTATGCGGCATCGGCAGCGTATCGCCCATTTTGTTGTAGATTGCGGCCAAAATCGGGCTACCAATAATGATCCAGAACGGGTTCAGCGCCTGATACTGTTCCGGCTCAAACGCGATGCCAAACAGGGTATGTTCAACGTTGCGAATGGCAAAGAAGTTCAGGGACGTCGGCATCTGGCTGTACAGGACGAAGAAAACGATCGCCTGAAGCATCAGAATGAAGGCCACAATCATTTTGCGACGCGCAGCGCCTTGCAGGGCGAACGTCTCTTTCGCGAAGATGCAGATAATACCCAGCGCAACAACACCCAGTACCATACGGGCGATCCCCTGGTTGTGCAGCAGCCAGGTTGCGATAGCAATCAGCACGGCGACACCGACGATGGTCGCCAGCAGGTAACCCATGCGCACCGGTGCGAAGTCCGGTTTTGAACCGTAATTTTTCACCCAGCGTTTGCAGAAGGCGAAGTTAACGATGGTGATCAGCAGACCGACAACGCTCAGACCAAATGCCGTGCTCCAGCCAAACTTCGCGGCGAGCCACGGCGTTGCCAGCATAGAGAAGAAGGAGCCAACGTTAACGGACATGTAGTACATGGTAAATGCACCGTCCAGACGCGGATCATCTTTGGCATAGCAGGTAGAGAGCAGGGAAGACGGGTTGGCTTTGAACAGCCCGTTACCGACGGCGATAGCCGCCATACCCATATAGACGATACCGGCGTCATGGCCGGACCATGCCACCAGTGCATAGCCGATCGCCAGCACAATCGCGCCCAGCATAATCACACGTTTGGTACCGAGGACTTTATCGCCCAGCCAGCCGCCGATAGCGACCAGGCCGTAGACCAACGCGCTAAAGGAAGAGAACAGCGTAATCGAGTCCGCTTCGGACATACCCAGCTGTTTTACCAGGTAAACGGCCATGATCCCTTGCAGGCCGTAGTAACCAAAACGTTCCCATAACTCGATCGAGAAAATCAGATAAAACGCTTTCGGTTGTTTAAAAGCATTCAGGCTAACGCTTTCGGTTGGTTTGTTTGCAGTTGACACATATACCTCTTTTTTTACATCCCATATTAACGGGGGTGTTCAGCGCGTAATAACCAGAGTTCATCACGCTTATAGTTATATTGGGAGGGGAAACGGCGGGTAATGTTCACTATCCTGGGCTTTCAGGCAATACCTTTGACATATTCTGTTACATAGATCTCTGTCATTACATTACTCGGTAATTGTATTTGTTATTCAGAGTTAAATTTTACCAATGTAATAAAGATGGATTTTTCCACTGGGATCATAGGGTAAGATTACGTCATTAGCTATATGTTCTGCTATTTTGCTTATAATGTAGTGTATTGGACTGGTTTATCAAACATTAATGGTTATATGTCTTGAAAATAAGTGGCTAAACTTTGCGCTACGGTCTGAAATTCCCGGCGATAAACTTCTTTTTTAACATCACATTAGCAATGTCAGTATAATCACACTGCGGTTGTATTTTTTTCTTCTAAAAAAATGATAAGTCTTAATGAATACGCATAAGTGAACGATTATTTGTCCAATTCATCATTTTTCGAATATTAATTCGACTTGATGGGCAATGTGCAGAGATGTGAGTAATATCACATCAGTTATCTGCTGAAAATCAGCAAGTTCTGCCAATTTTCATTGCTTCCGCATACGGTAAAAAGGCAATAACCATGGCTTTTTTAACGTTATGCCGCGCATTGTTCATGACATCCCGCCGCGCTGCTGGCAGACTGCTGCCTGTCCCTTTCTACTGGAGTCAAATAATGAACTTTCACCCGTGGCTCAATGCGTTACATATTGTCTCCGCCATCGTCTGGATTGGCGGCATGTTGGTGATGGCTGTGGTTGCCGGCTGGAGCGCGCTGCAAAGTGATAAAACCTCAACGGCTGGGTTGCTGCTGGCGGTACGTCGCTGGAGCCGCAAAGTCGTCACCCCCGCGATGTTGCTGCTGTGGATTGCCGGGGCGATCATGGTTATCGCTCACGGTCAGTTTCCGCATCTCTGGCTGGTCGTGAAGATCGTGGCCGTGATTGTACTTTCCGGGCTGCACGGCTTTCTCTCTGCAACGATACGCCGGATGGCGGCAGGTGAGGCGGTGAAGGGGGCTGGCGCTGTGCGCAATGCCACCACATTGATTATCGTCGTGGTGGCAGTGATTATTCTGCTGGCGGTATTCCGGCCGTTCTGACGGCGGTCAGAGTTCGGCTTTGTCGTCGTACTCGCAGAGATCTTCGATAATGCAAGAGCCGCAGCGCGGCTTACGGGCGATGCAGGTGTATCGCCCGTGCAGGATCAACCAGTGGTGGCAATCGACTTTAAACTCTGCCGGTACCACTTTCAGCAGCTTCTCTTCCACTTCCTCAACGTTCTTACCGGGCGCAAAACGCGTGCGGTTGGCGACGCGGAAAATGTGTGTATCGACGGCAATCGTTGGCCAGCCAAAGGCGGTGTTGAGTACCACATTGGCGGTTTTACGCCCGACGCCCGGCAGTGCTTCGAGCGCGGCGCGATCTTCCGGCACTTCGCCACCATGTTTTTCCAGCAAAATACGGCAGGTTTTAATCACGTTTTCCGCTTTGCTGTTAAACAGGCCAATTGTTTTGATGTATTGCTTCACGCCCTCAACGCCCAACGCCAGCATCGCGGCTGGCGTATTGGCAACCGGGTAGAGCAGCGCGGTGGCTTTATTGACGCTGACGTCGGTCGCCTGGGCGGAAAGCAGCACGGCGATCAACAGTTCAAACGGCGAACTGAAATTGAGTTCGGTGGTCGGATGTGGGTTGTTTTCCCGTAAACGGGTTAATATTTCCAGCCGTTTTGCTTTGTTCATTATGCCTTCCCGGGCGACGAGTGCGCAGCGTCACTAACAGCAGCAGCGGCTTCCCGGCGCTTTTTCATTTTTTGATCGATCAGATATTTCACTGCCAGCATCATGCCCAGACCGATAAATGCACCGGGCGGCAACATCGCCAGCAAAAACGGTGAATCGGTATGAAACACTTCAATACGCAGCACTTTGGCCCAGTTGCCGAGCAGACCATCTGCGCCGTCAAACAGGGTGCCGTTGCCAAGAATTTCACGCAGCGAGCCGAGAACAAACATCGCACAGGTTGCCCCCATGCCGATGGAAAAACCATCCAGCGCCGATAACGCCGGGCCTTTTTTCGCGGCGAAAGCTTCAGCGCGCCCGACCACGATACAGTTGGTGACGATCAGCGGGATAAAAATCCCCAATGACTGGTACAGACCAAAAGCGTAAGCGTTAATCAGCATCTGTACCGCACTGACCACGGACGCGATAATCATTACATAAACAGGAATACGGATCTCTGCGGGTGTCCAGCGACGCAACAGCGAAATAAACAAGTTGGTCAGCGTCAGGACCAGCGTGGTAGCGAGCCCCAGACCCAGAGCGTTAGTCGCCGTGGAGGTTACCGCCAGCAGCGGGCACATCCCGAGCAACTGCACCAGCGCGGAGTTGTTCTTCCACAACCCCTGGACGATAACGTCTTTTACTTCGCTCATCGTTTACTCTCCGCAACCCGGTAAACGGGAAAGCTGCTCAGGCAGCGTCGTTGCATACAGACCCGCACGTTTAACCGCATTGACCACGGCGCGCGGGGTAATGGTGGCTCCCGTGAACTGATCGAAATCGCCGCCATCTTTTTTCACCGCAAAATGCGGGTCGGTGGCACCTTCAATTCGCTTCCCGGAAAAGTGCGTGATCCAGTCAGAAATACGTAGTTCGATTTTATCGCCCAGCCCCGGCGTTTCATGATGCTCAGTCACGCGCACACCCAGTACGGTGCCGGAAAAGTCGGCACCGACCAGTAACTGAATTGCCCCAGAGTAGCCATCGGGTGCCGTGGCTTCAATCACTGCCGCCACCGGCTGCTCATCTTTTTTAGCGATCCACAGATGATGCTGGCCTTTACCTAACGCCGGATCGCTTACCAGATAACAGCTCTGTTGCAGCGCATTATTATAGCTGTCGCCGGGAATCACCTGATCAAACAGCGCTTTTTGTTGCTGCGCGGCCTGCTCGGCAATCGTGGTTTTGGTCATTTGATCAATGGCAGCTGTCAGGCCGGTAGAACCTGCTGCGAACAGCGCCAGCGTCACGCCATGTTTACGCATTGTCTTTAGCATGGCGACTCCTTATCGATGCCCGTACACGCGAGGACGCGTGTAGTAGTCAATCAGCGGTACGGTGATATTAGCCAGCAGTACGGCAAAGGCGACGCCGTCCGGATAGCCGCCAAAACTGCGGATCAGCCACACCAGCAAACCCGCCAGCGCGCCAAAAATCAGCCGCCCTTTGTTGGTAGTGGAGGCGGTTACCGGATCGGTCAAAATAAAGAAAGCGCCCAGCATGGTTGCGCCGGAGAGTAAATGCAGATGCGGTGCAGCCAGCGATTGCGGGGAAAAGATCCAGCCAAGCGTGGAGCACACCGCAAGCGAAAGCAGGAAGCTCAGCGGAATATGCCAGCGAATGGTCTTCTGCCACAGCAGGAACAGCCCGCCGGCCAGATAGCCAAGGTTAACCCACTGCCAGCCTGCGCCCGCCAGCACACCGCTGTAGATCGGGTATTGCAGGATCTGCTCAACGCTGTGACCCGCATGCAGTGATGTTTTAAAGGTATCCAGCGGTGTGGCCTGGCTGACGCCATCAATACCAATACGCAGGGTTTCCATGGTGGCACCCGTTGCAGTATGCCCGCTGAAGATCACCTGTACCGCATCCATAAAACCCGGCACGGTATGGGCGATTTCGTATGGCGGCAGCCAACTGGTCATTTGCACAGGGAAAGAGATCAGCAGTACCACGTAACCGATCATCGCCGGGTTAAATGGGTTGTGACCAAGCCCGCCATATAACTGTTTGGCAATAACGACGGCGAACACCGTACCCAGCACCACCATCCACCACGGCGCGAAAGGGGGAATACTGATCGCCAGCAGCAAGCCGGTTAACAGCGCCGAGTTATCCGCCAGAATTGCGCCCACGTTTTGTTTACGCAGCGACAACACCAGCGCTTCCGCTGCCAGGGCACTGACAATGGCGAGAATGATCTGTATCAGGGTTCCCCAACCGAAAAACCACAGTTGAGCGGCAATGCCAGGCACGGTGGCGAGCGTCACCAACAGCATAATGCGTGAAGTCTGACGCTGGTTATGGGTATAGGGGGAACTTGCGATTCGGAAAACCATTTAATCCTCGTTAACAGCTTGCTGCGCGGCTTTTTTAGCCTGAACACGGGCGATGGCGGCGGCGACAGCCGCTTTGCGCGGATCATCATTGGCGGCCTGCGGAACCGGTGATGCCTCATTTACCGCTACCTGCGCCTGAGTTTGTTCTGCTTTGCGCGCTTTCGCGCGGGCAATGGCGGCTTCGACAGCGGCTTTACGCGGATCGACAGGTGCCTGCTCCGGCGGTTGTTCGACAACCGGGGATTCAGCCTGCGCCGCTTTGCGCGCTTTCGCTCGGGCAATTGCTGCCTCAACGGCAGCTTTACGCGGATCGACAGGCGCCTGCTCCGGCGGTTGTTCGACAACCTGAGATTCAGCCTGCGCCGCTTTGCGCGCTTTCGCTCGGGCAATTGCTGCCTCAACGGCAGCTTTGCGCGGATCGACAGGCGCCTGCTCCGGCGGTTGTTCGACAACCGGGGATTCAGCCTGCGCCGCTTTACGCGCTTTCGCGCGGGCAATGGCGGCTTCGACAGCCGCTTTGCGCGGATCGTCCGTTTCACTGCTCGCCGTGTTTGCTTCAGCGAGCTGTGCTTTCTCTGCCTGGCGGGCGCGGACCTGCGCTTTGCGCGCTTCGCGGGCGGCGATGGCATCGCGGTTATCCGGCTCAGCGCCAGCCTGAATCACCACTGGTTGCGTGGCGGTAGCTTGTTTTTCCCGCACGCGGGCCAGCGCAGCGTCGATAGCCTGCTGATCCTGAGCGCCAGGCTGCACCGCGGCCTGTTTGTGGCGCTGCTGGCGGGCAATTTTATCGCGCTCAAGACGAGCCTGACGCGCCTCAAAGCGCGCTTTAGCTTCGATCGTGCGTTTCTCTTCCTGCGCAATGGCATAAATTTCCGCTTTCTCCTGGCGGAAATATTGCACCAGCGGAATATTGCTGGGGCACACCCAGGCGCAGGCACCGCATTCGATACAATCGGAGAGGTTATGCGCAGTGGCCTTATCGTGCTGCTGGCCCTTGCTGAACCAGTAAAGCTGCTGCGGCAGTAAATCTGCCGGGCAAGCATCGGCACAGGCGCTACAGCGAATACAGCCTTTTTCTTCCTGCGGTTCACCCATTTCGCTGGCAGACGGTGCCAGCAGACAGTTGGTGATTTTGACTACCGGAACATCCAGCCATGGCAGGGTAAAGCCCATCAGCGGGCCGCCCATAATGACCAGTTGTTCGCTGGAAGGACAGAAACCCGCATGTTCAAGCAGATGACGCACTGGCGTCCCCAGACGCGCCCAGACGTTGCCGGGACGGGTGACGGCTTCGCCGGTCAGCGTGACGACGCGTTCGGTCAGAGGCTCACCATCAATCACTGCGCGTTTCACCGCATAGGCCGTGCCGACGTTTTGCATCAGGATGCCGATATCCGAAGAACGACCGCCGTGCGGCACCTGTTTGCCTGTCAGGATCTGCGTCAACTGTTTTGCGCCGCCGGACGGGTATTTGGTTGGAATAACGCGTAACTGAATATCATGACTGTCGGCCAGCACCGCACGCATCATCGAAATGGCCTGCGGTTTATTATCTTCAATCCCGATGAGGGTCTGACGCGGTTTAAGAATGTGCGCCAGAATACGCACACCTTCGATAATCTGCGCGGCACAATCCTGCATCAGCCGGTCGTCAGCGGTAATGTACGGCTCGCATTCGGCGGCATTGATGATCAGCGTTTCAATTTTATTGCCGCCGCCATACAGTTTGGCGGCGGTCGGAAAGCCCGCGCCGCCTAACCCCGCGACGCCATACTGATGAATGCGTTCGAGCAACGCGTCAATGCTGTGTGCGCGGTAGTCATTCCAGCCATCACGTTCGATCCAGCGATCTTCGCCATCAGCTGCAATAATGACGCTCATCTCCGGCAACGCTGAAGGGTGAGCGGTGGAGTGGGGAGCGATAGCGATAACGGTACCCGACGTCGGGGCATGCACTGGCAGCATCCGGCCGCGACCACGCGTCAGCGGCTGGCCGCGCAGCACCGTATCACCGACGCTGACGCACAGCTCGCCTTCAGCACCAATATGTTGTTTTAGCGGAATGACAAAGCGCTGCGCCAGCGGTAACTGGCGCAGCGGCGTGCCGTTAGACTGCGTTTTCATCTCCGGCGGATGAATGCCACCGTGAAAATCCCACAGTTTCTCTTTTCGGAAAGCGGAAAATAACTTAAGCATGGTGTTCCACAGGAATAATACGTACCGGGATGGTTTCTAAATCCCATTTCCAGCTCGCGGTGGTCGTTTCCACAGGACGCAATTCAATGCACTGCGTCGGGCACGGATCCACACAAAGATTGCAACCGGTACACAGATCGCTCATCACCGTATGCATGGCGCGCGTGGCGCCAAGGATGGCGTCGACCGGACAGGCCTGGATGCATTTGGTGCAGCCAATGCAGTTGTTTTCATCAATAACCGCCAGCATCCGTACCGGCTCCTGTGCGCTGGCATCGCCGTCAATCGGTTGCGGATCGACATTCAGCAGCGTGGCGATTTTCAGCATTACCGCTTCGCCGCCCGGCGCGCAGCGGTTAATTTTTTCGCCGTTGATGCCCACTGCTTCTGCATAAGGGCGGCAGCCTGGATAGCCGCACTGGCCGCACTGACTTTGCGGCAGCAGCTCATCAATACGTTCAACGACCGGATCGTCCTCAACCGCAAAGCGGCGGGATGCGTAACCGAGAATGAGGCCGAACAGCAGCCCTAGCACGCTCAGAGCTGCAACGGCAATTGAAATTGCACTCATTACAGTTTTACCAGACCACTAAAGCCCATAAAGGCCAGAGACATTAAGCCCGCAGTGATTAACGCAATCGCATTGCCGCGGAAAGGGGCGGGCACATCAGCAACCACCAGACGCTCGCGGATCGCAGCGAACAGCACCATCACCAAAGAGAAGCCAACGGCGGCGGCAAAGCCATATAACGCCGATTGCATGAAATTATGACCAAGGTTGATATTCAGCAGCGCAACGCCCAGCACCGCGCAGTTGGTGGTAATCAACGGCAGAAAGATCCCCAGCAGGCGATAGAGCGCCGGGCTGGTTTTGCGCACCACCATTTCAGTGAACTGCACAACGACCGCGATAATCAGGATAAACGCCAGCGTGCGCAGATAGACTAAATCCAGCGGAATCAGAACCCAGGTATCGATAATCCAGGCGCACACCGACGCCAGCGTCATCACGAAGGTAGTCGCCAGACCCATGCCCATGGCGCTTTCCAGTTTTTTGGAAACGCCCATAAACGGACACAGGCCAAGAAACTTCACCAGTACGAAGTTATTGACCAGCACCGTTCCGATAAATAGCAGCAGATAATCTGTCATTATTTGGCCTGAAAATAAAAAAGCCGCCTATTATCGGTCAAACAGCACCGGGCGACAACAGGATAACTGTAAGGTTATTACGGATTAACAAAGGTCTTCTTCACGCGTTGAGAACGCTTGAAGTAAGGCACCATCAGCGCAGCGGCAAGCAGTGGGAACAGAAGCTGTCGCACCGCCAGATCGTCGGAAACGGGAGAGAAAGCGAACGCTTTCAGCGACAGCAGGACGCAAATTAACGACCAGATTATAAAGTGTTTGGGTACGCTGCGGCGGCGCTTAAAAAAGGCGATCACCAGCCAGAACGTGTAATACCAGATGGCGATAGCAAAGGCGAATGAAACGAACCACAAAACGTTTTCTTTCAGCGTTTGCGCGCCGAGCGCCGCGACCGTCTGTGGCGTTAATAGCGCGGTGGCATAGAGCATTAATGCCAGAGAGGTACTTAATAACGTGAGCAGCAACCAGGCCAGAGGGCCAAGTAACCAGCCTCCGATTCGTTCTGCAGGCGTTGTCGTCATGTGTATTCCTCTGTTAAGGCTTTAATGTAATGCATTTATTTCGCCGGGCGACGAGTATAAAGCATTACGCGCCAAATGCCAGAGGCGTTACTGCACGTAGCGCCAGACAGAGCGTGGAACGCACCCAATGTCAAACAAGCGGCCGCCAGAGACCAGCTCAGCGCGGCGGTGATCGGCGGCGCGGTACATGTTGATGATTTCGGCAGTGTCGGTAAGCGTGTAGTTGAGGTGGTCAAACAATTTTTCCAGACTTTCGAGCGAACTGATTTTGCGGAATTTTAATAAATAGTCCTGAACGGTCATGTCGTGGGTTATCCATATATTGAAAGAGGCGTAAATAAAATGGGGCTAATTCGTTCGAATAATAAACATTATTATTATCGCAACGTAAATAGCTCTACTATTAAATTAAGAGTTTTCTTTTCGAATGAAAACAGATGCCAGAACGGCGGCGGAGAAGAAGATTAACGTTCTTCGCCACCGCTGGCAATAAGCATTTACTCTCTTTACCAGGAGTTTTCGTTATTATTTTTTCTGCGCCACAATACTCTGTTCCGGGGGCTGATAATTATCGATATGGCTGGCGAAAACCAAAAGAACGGTCGATACGCCAAGCACCACCCACCCCATTAGTTCAATGATCCGATTGATTATTCCGGCCATACTTCTACAACTCCCTGATGTTAATCCACGTATAAAAAACGCCATCATGTCTCGAAAAGGCGCTGGTTGCAGATTTAAGCAGATTTTTCGACCGGAAACCAGGGCGTAATGGGACTAAATCATTCATGAAATTTATGAATAGAGGAAGCGGTTGTCGGCATCCGACAGATGGTGTCAAATAAGTGCTCTAAAAGGAGGGGCCATGATATGAGTGATAAGATCCGTGTTGGCTTAGTCGGTTATGGCTATGCCAGTAAAACGTTTCACGCGCCGCTGATTGCCGGAACGCCAGGAATGGAACTGGCGGCTATTTCCAGCAGTGATGAATCAAAAGTCAAAGCTGACTGGCCCGTCGTGCCGGTTGTTTCTGAACCGAAACATCTGTTCAACGATCCGCAAATCGATTTGATTGTGATCCCCACGCCCAACGATACCCATTTTCCGCTGGCGAAAGCGGCACTGGAAGTCGGTAAGCATGTGGTCGTGGATAAACCCTTTACAGTGACACTGTCACAAGCCCGCGAACTGGATGCGCTGGCGCGTAGTCTTGGGCGCGTATTGTCTGTGTTCCACAATCGGCGTTGGGACAGTGATTTTCTGACGTTAAAAGCGCTACTGGCGGACGGTGCTCTGGGCGAGGTGGCCTATTTTGAATCCCATTTTGACCGTTTTCGTCCGCAGGTACGCAACCGCTGGCGCGAACAGGGCGGTCCGGGCAGCGGCATCTGGTACGATTTAGGTCCGCATCTGCTCGATCAGGCGGTCAATTTATTCGGTCTGCCGGTATCGCTGATGGTCGATCTGGCGCAGTTGCGTCCGGGTGCACAATCAACCGACTACTTCCATGCCGTACTGACTTACCCGCAACGCCGCGTGGTGCTGCATGGTACGCTGCTGGCGGCGGCGGAATCGGCACGCTACATTGTGCACGGCAGTCGTGGTAGCTATGTGAAATATGGTCTGGATCCGCAGGAAGAGTGCCTGAAAAATGGCGCGCGTTTGCCGCAGGCTGACTGGGGCTACGATATGCGCGACGGCGTGTTGACGCGCGTGGAAGGCGAAGAACGCAGGGAAGAGAGCTGGCTGACCGTGCCGGGCAACTACCCGGCCTACTATGCTGCGATTCGCGATGCGCTTAATGGCGTCGGTGAAAACCCGGTTCCGGCCAGCCAGGCTATTCAGATTATGGAGTTAATCGAACTGGGGATTGAGTCCGCAAAACATCGCGCCACCCTGAGCCTGACCTGACAATTGACCGCTCACGCCGCTGCGTGAGCGGTTTGTTTCAGGCGGTTGCCACTCTCTCCCGTAATGCCTGTTTCTCTTGCTCGCTGAGAAACGCCATCTCCAGCCCGTTGATTTGCGCCTGGCGAATCTGTTCGCGACTCAACCCTGCTGCGGGTGCCGCAACCTGATATTCATGACCAATTTCCACACCCTGCACGGCCGGATCGTCAGTGTTAATGCTGGCAAGAATGCCATGTTCGAGGAAAGTCTTGAGTGGATGGCGATCGAGCGAAGGCACGGTACTGGTCTGAATATTCGACGTCAGGCAGGATTCGATGCCGATACGCTGCTCAGCAAGGAAATCCATGAGCGCCGCATCATCAATCGCTTTGACACCGTGGCCGATACGCACGGCGCCCAGTTCACGAATTGCCTGCCAGATGCTCTCCGGCCCGGCTGCTTCGCCTGCGTGCACGGTAATGCGCCAGCCCGCATCCCGCGCGCGGTTAAAGTGCGACAGAAACAGGCTGCCAGGGAAGCCAAGCTCATCGCCCGCCAGATCCAGCGCGGTGATCCCGTCGCGATGTGCCAGTAAGGCTTCCAGCTCCTGCAAACAGGCGGCTTCGCCAAAGGTGCGGCTCATAATACCGATTAGCCGCGCCTGGACGTTGAAATCGCGGCTGCCTTCACGCACGCCGGCAATTACCGCTTCCACCACGCCAGCAACCGGCAGGTTGTGAGTCATGGCCATATAGCCTGGAGAGAAACGCAGCTCGACATAATGCAGGCCGTTAAGGGCCGCATCCTGCATATTTTCGTACGCCACACGGCGGCAGGCATCCAGCGAAGCCAGCACTTTCACGCCCCAGTCGAGTTTCGCCAGAAAACTGACCAGATCGGGTTCGTTCGAGGTGACCTGCACATGCGGACGCAGCGCGTCGAGCGTTTGCGCGGGCAGGGGTAAATTATACTGGCGGCCAAGATCCAGAATAGTTTGGGCGCGGATATTGCCGTCGAGATGGCGATGGATGTCAGTTAGTGGCAGGTTTGGATCTATCATGGTCGCACTCTTATTTTTGCTAAAGTGCATACCATTATACCACAGCTCAATAAGCTATTAAAAATACAGCTAAATTTATGAATCCCTGAATGAAAAGGCTTTCGCGGAGAATAACAACCCAATTTTATGGTTGATCCACTATCATTTCTGTCAGTTGCCTGAGCGGAAGCATTGGGTAATATTCCGCGATTATTAGCGATAAAACAGAGCCGCCTGCAGGCGACTCTGTTTTGAGCAATGGCCGATATTATCGGTGTTCGGTGAACGTAATCTCTTCAGCCGCCTAAAAAGCATTGGTGCTGACAAACGTAGACATCACATTAGCGATGTTAATGCGGCAATTAATCCTTCGACGCCGCGCTCAAGTTTTATTCGCGGGCAACCGGCATTTAAACGAATAAATCCCTGACCTTCCGCGCCGTAAACATCGCCGCGCATAATGGCGACTTTTTGCTCCTCAATCAGCGCCTTTTGCAGAGCATCGTCGTCCACTCCAGTGCGACGTAAATCGATCCACGCCAGATAGGTTGATTCCGGGATGTGCCAGTTAAGCGACGGGAACGCCTGATTTAACCGGCTGGCGATATACTCCAGATTGGCGCGCAGATACGTTCTCAGAGCATCCAGCCATGGCGCGCCCTGGCGGTAAGCGGCAATATGCGCAACCACGGATAACACCGCCGGTGAGGAGAGACCATTACTGTTTTTCAGTGCATCCAGCCAGTTCTCGCGCGACGTCGCATCGCCAATCATTCCCCATGCGCCGGTCAGCGCCGGGATATTGAAGCTTTTTGACGCCGAGGTAAACAGCGCCCACGGGCCGCGCGCCACGGTATGCCATGGGATATGTGGACGCTGGCTCCAGACCATATCCATATGGATTTCATCGCTGATCACCCTGACGTTATGCCGCTCGCACAGCGCGGCCATGGTTTCCAGTTCTTCCCGTGTCCAGAGCTTGCCGGTTGGGTTGTGTGGGCTGCACAGGAGAAGAATTTTGCTTTCCGGGCGCCTTAACACCGCTTCCAGACGCGTCATATCGCAGTACCAGCCTGCATCGTTACGCTCCAGTGGCACGGAAAACATCTGGCGCTGATTCCCTGCGATCGCTTTGTAGAACGCATCATAGGCGGGTGTATGCACCACCACGCCATCGCCAGGCTGCGACCATTGCCGAATCTGCTCGGCGATCATCCAGATCACTGATGGGCCGTAAACAAAGGTTTCCCGATCTGACGGACAGTTAAAACGGCTGGCCAGCCAGTGTTCAATCGCACCGAGAAAATCGTCATTTTTCCAGCGGCTGTAGCCCAGCACGCCGTGCGCCAGCCGTTGCTGCATGGCGGTAATGACGCAGGGTGCTGTGGCGAAATCCATATCGGAGATGGTAAAAGGCAGCAAATCGGCGTGGCCGAAACGATCGGCAACGTAATCCCACTGCGTACACCAGGTTCCGTGGCGATCGATTGGGGTGGCAAAATCGAAAGAGGTTGTGTCTGTCATTTTATCCTGCCTCCGTCTGGGCTACCGCCTGCGGTGCGCGCATCAACTGCACCATCTCATCTTTCACTGACTGAACCTGCGTACCAATCACCACTTGCAGGTTATGTTGATTAACTTTAATCACGCCGATTGCCCGGTTCGCTTTCAGGGCGGCCTCGTCCACGCGCGACATATCCTTCACCACCAGACGTAAACGGGTGATGCAGTTGTCCAGCGAATCGATATTCTCTGCGCCGCCGAGCGCGTTCAGTAGAGCCGGGACATTATAGCCCGATTGCCCCTGCGCACTTGTCGTTGCGCTGTTCGCCTCGCTGGCCGTGTCGATCTCGCGCCCCGGTGTTTTCAGGTTGAAGCGGGTGATAGCAAAACGGAACAGCGCGTAATACGTCACAAACCATACGGCGGCAACGACCGGCACCAGATACCATTTGGTCGCCATGCCATGCAGTATGCCGAAAACGATAAAGTCGATGATATTGCCGTCCGTGTTGCCAATAGTTACGCCAAGCACCGCCATCACGGTGAAACCAAGACCGGTTAACAGGGCATGGAGCACATAGAGCGCCGGGGCGACAAACAGGAACAGGAACTCCAGCGGTTCGGTGGTGCCGCCGACCACACAGGCAATCACGCCGGAGATAATTAAGCCTTTAATTTTATGACGATTTTCCGGTCTGGCACAGTGATACATTGCCAGCGCTGCGCCCGGTAAGCCGCCGAGGAAAGCCGGCATTTTACCCTGCGACAGAAAACGCGTAGCGCTCTCGGCAAAACCGTGGGTTTCCGGGCAGCCAAGCTGCGCCTGGAAAATGGTTAACGCGCCGCTGACCGTATGACCGCACACATCCATGGTGCCACCCGCTTCGGTAAAACGAATCAGCGCGACCAGAATGTGTTGCAGGCCGAAAGGGAGCAACAGCCGCTCGCCGGTGCCGAAAATCATCGGGCCGAACTCGCCAGCGCGATCGATAATGTGCCCAAGCCCGCTAATCCCCAGCGCAAACCACGGCCAGACCAGCGGGATTACCAGGCCAATCATGCCCATCACAATGCTGGTGACAATCGGTACCGAACGCGTACCGCCGAAGAAAGCCAGCGCATCCGGCAGGCGCAGCGTATGAAAGCGCTCATGCAGCCGCCAGATGATCACCCCGGCAATCACTGCGCCGAGGATGCCGGTATCAATGGAGGGAATGCCCAGCACATTCTGCACGTTATGCGCTTTGAGAAGCGCCGCATCGCTGGTGGGCAAAACCCCTTTTGCCATCAGCCAGAAATTGACCGCCAGATTCATTACCGCATAACCGACAAACCCGGAGAAAGCCGCAACGCCTTTATCTTCACGGGCCAGCCCCAGCGGGATGGCGATACAGAACATCACCGGCAGGAAGGTAAAGGCAAATGCGCCGATTTTGCTCATCCAGATAAACACTGCCTGCAACAGCGGGTGTCCAAGCCATGGCAGGAGCGTAATCACATCGCGGCTGCTCAGTGAACTGCCGATGCCAAGCATGATCCCGCAAAATGAGAGCAGGGCGACCGGCAACATAAATGTCTTACCTAATTGCTGAAAAAATTCCCACAATGTTATTTTCTGGGCGGTTTTTACCGTCATCACTAATCCTTAGTTCGCAAAGGCCAAAGCCGAAAGCGCACAGGGTAAAGATTTCTCCGATTTTTGGTGCGATGTGGCGCACGTAACGCAGATTGCCTGTTTTTTTCAGATTCCATGAATACCGCGCTGCTGCGGCCTGTCGGGCGAGAAAAACATCTATCCTTCACTCTGTAAGCGAACAGCAGCAAGAGGAGCGTCGGATGCGAAGTGATTGGTATAAAAATGCTGTCATCTACCAGATTGATACCCCTTTTTTTCTGGACGGGAACGGCGATGGCTGCGGTGATTTGCAGGGTATTCGCCGCCGCCTGGATTACATTCGCGGCCTGGGCGCGACGGGCGTCTGGTTAACACCTTTTTATCTCACTCCGTTTCTTGATGGCGGGTACGATGTGCAGGATCACCTGCAAATTGACCCGCGTTTTGGCGATATCGCCGATATGGTCTTACTGCTGGAAGAGGCGGAAGATCTGGGGATCCATGTCATTATTGAGCTTGTCTTGCAGCATACCTCCGATCAGCATGTCTGGTTTCAGTCGGCCCGGCAGGATAAACACTCCCCTTATCGCGACTACTACATTTGGGCTGATGAGCCACCAGAAGAGGATGATGATCCGATGTTTCCCGGCGTCGAAGAGAGCGTCTGGAGCTGGGATGAGGCCGCGCAGCAGTATTACCGACACATGTTTTATCGCCACGAGCCCGACTTGAATCTTCAGTGCCCACAGGTGATTAAAGAGATCGAACGCATTATCGTTTTCTGGCTGCGGCTTGGCGTCTCTGGTTTCCGCCTTGATGCGGCATCGCACATGGTGAAGCAGGCCGGTGGTGGCGATGCTGATAAAGGTTACTGGCTTCTGAACCATCTGCGTGATTTTGTCATGTTGCGCAGGCCTGAAACCATCCTGCTGGGGGAAGTGGATGTCGCTGTTGATGAGTATGCCGACTACTTCGGCAACAATGATCGGCTGCATATGTTGCTGAGTTTCAACATTAATAAACACTTCTTCCTGGCGCTCGCCCGGCAGAATGCCACGCCGCTGGCGGATGCGTTACGTGAAATCCCTGCACCGCCGCTACGCGCCTGTTTCGCCAACTGGCTACGTAACCATGACGAACTGGATCTCGACGGTCTCAGTGATGAAGAGAAGAAAGAGGTGATGGCGGCGTTTGCGCCAGATGAGGAGATGAGAGTTTATCAACGCGGCATCCGGCGGCGGCTGGCGCCGATGCTGCAAGGTGATACCGCGTGGATTGCGATGGCGCACGCGGTGCTCTTTTCGCTTCCCGGCACGCCAGTGATGCGTTACGGCGATGAGATCGGCATGGGGGATGATTTGCGTTTGCCAGAACGTCAGGCTGTCCGTACGCCGATGCAGTGGTCCGGTACGCATGCTGCCGGTTTTTCAACGGCGGATGCCGACCGTTTATTGGTTTCGCCGGTCGATAGCGGTCCTTTTCGCTACCAAAAAATCAATGTTGGTGCCGGGCAGATCGGCGCTTTCGCTCAGCGTATGTGTTTTGGCCTCATCGCTAAAGCGGCCGAGCGCATGATGCAGGTCATCAACCGGCGCATCCAGGTAATCGGCGGTTGCCGATAGCGGTTGTTCTTCCGTTTGGCCGCCCCAGGCCTTTTTCGCCAGAAGACGATCAAAAAGGGCGGGGAAAAGCATGTTCCCGGCAATGGACTGAATACTGGAACTGCCCAGCCAGACTTCGTGCACGCGCCGCTGGCTGGCCCGATAGATGTCGCGTGCGGCCGTCTCCGGCTGGAAAACAGGTGCCACCGGACGGGCTTTTTTACCCAGTTTATTGCGTTGCGCGCCCCACACCTGCTGTCCCTCCGGTAATCACCACTACTGGCATTCTTTCCTCCTGCTGGTCAAAAAAACTCATTCATTTATAGACGCCGTGGCGCAGAAGCTCTAAGCGCAACGGTTTTCAAATTCTGGCGTGTGGAGTTTATGCCGGTAAAAAATGTCGCCAGGGGAAATAGATAAAAAATTGTTATGTAATTAAGTTGCACAGGTGAAAAAGCGTGACTATTTTTTATTGTCGAATCAGAACCCTCCCGCCATACCGTGGAGGCCGGGCTCTCTTTTTTATTCAGGATTACTATGCAGACGACAACCACAGAAGAGCAACTTAATGCGTATTTCGGAACAGATGCGCGCACTTATGAAGCGGAAAAGGAAATAATCCACGAGATCATGCATAACCTGCAGTTAAAGAATGTAGAGGTCAGTAATAAGCATCTGATTCTGGCGCTGATCGGGCTGCTGGAAACAGAAGATGATGTGGTCAGACAGGATATCTATCGCAATGCATTAGAGCTGGTCGTGCAGAAAACGCCCGACGATCTGTAATCAAAAAAATGTGTCCTCGATTCGCCTTCGCCTGTCGCGAAGGCGTTTTTTTGCCCGCAGGGTTAATGTCTGGGCAGATTATTCCGCGCTGAAAGCCCGGTTAACGGAAACGGATTGGTATGGCGCGTATTGCTGCTCTGGTAGAGGTAGACGGCACGGATAGCCGCCTGAAGCGCGTGGTGTCGTTCATCATCGCACGCCTCCTGCAGATGCTGCTGGAGTTGCTGCACAAGCGTGGCGAAAGAGATCTTACTCTCTGACGCCAGCAATGCCATAACGGCGTCTTTCAGCACCGTATCGACAAGATCTTCATACGCCATTTTACGCATTCAGCCTCACAAAATCAGCGGTATGGGAGGGAACTGAAATATATTGCGTATATATATCACCGAGTTGTATGAGTTGTACACGCTGATGCTGAGAGGTGCGTTGCTGTCTGGCAAAAAATTAACCCCTCCGCAGAGGGGTTAGAGATTACTGCTGCGGCGCTGCCGGTACTTCCGGCACCGGAGGCACGGCGTTGTCCGGCTGTGCGGGCTGAAGCGACGGCAGACCAAACATACCGACAAACTCTTCGAGCGGCATTTTTTCGCCATTCAGCGTCACCTGACCGTTCGCGTATTGCAGGCTGGTGAGAATATTGTTGTTCTCAAGCGTAGTGATACGGAACATCTGGCCCATCGCCGCCAGCCCTTTAACTTGCTGGTTAGCCAGTTTTGCTGCTTCGTCCTGCTGATAACCTTCCAGTTTCGCGACCTGGGTCATCAGTTCGGTAGCCATCTCCACCGGGATCAGCAGTTTGCCATCCAGCGATTTCACCGTGCGATCCACTTCGTCGGCCAGCGTTTGCGGCGCGCCGGTGGCGGTGGAAGGATCTTTCAGGAACAGTGACAGATTGAAGGTGGCTTCGCCTTTGGCATTTTTCCAGCTTAACGGCGCAACGGTAATCACCGGTTCACCTTTCAGCAGCAACGGTACGGCATTGAGGAAGGCTTCCGTCGCTTTTTGCTGGTAGAGTTCCGGGTTCTGCACCACTTCCGGCTGCGCCATCAGCGCGCGCGTCTGCGCATTGTACTGCTCGCTGAACTGATGCCACGCCTGGCCGTCGATCTGGCCCACTTTTAGCGTCAGGTTGCCGCTGCCCAGATCCTGGCCCTGAACTTTCAGGCTATTAAGGGTGTAATCGAGCTGGCTGTTGATGTTTTTCTTGTCATCCGCCACGTCGGATTTAGCCGTTAAGTTCATGCCTTCCAGCACGGCCAGCTCTTTGTTTTCCACCGAAATAGAGAGTTTATCGAGTGAGAGTTTCTGGCTACCGGTGCGCTCATCAAAAGCTGCGATTTCGCTTTTGCCATCGGTTTTCAGTTGGTTAAACGACAGTTGCACGCGCTGTCCGTACTCATTCACAGCATCAACCAGCCCGCTCTGCGCCTCTCCGCTCAGGGTGAGCGCGTTGCCATCTTTGTCCGCGCTGAAACGGAACTGGCCACCGCTGAAGGCGACTTTCTCGCCCTCTTTTTCAGAGCTGAGCGGGAGCAGGGTGATATCGCTGCGCGTATCGCCGCTGTAGCCAATGCGGGTTTCGGCATAGAACGGCGATTCCCCTTTGGCGATGTCGAACAGTGCTTTGGTGACATCGTTATTAACCAGTTGCGTATGTACAGAGGCCATTGACGGGACCAGGCTGAACGACTTAAGCTGCGCCAGCGGGAAGGGGCCATGATCGACGGTTTCTTGCAGAACAATGTTCTGGCCCGGTTTCAGCCAGGTATTGGTGGCGCCATCAACTGGCTTGATATGCAGCGTAAAATGGCTGGAGAAGAGGCCGCGCTGATAATCCTGCGCGGAAAGCTCCACGTTGGCCTCCGGCGCGTTGTGCTTAATCTGCGCATTGGCGTCGTTCACTATCTCCGCCAGACGGCTTTCAAGCTGTTTTCCCGTGTACCAGGCACCGCCGGTCCAGACGACACCCAGTGCAACAATGATCCCTGCGGCAACCAACGTTTTTTTCATAGTGTTTATCCATAAAAAATGAAACCAGGCGGTGGTGGCCGCCTGGACTGTCGAAATAGGTTACAGCAAGCTTAGCAACCCTTATTAAAAAGTTCAGTAACTTAGTTGCTTTTATTGAACACGCGCGCCACTCTCCCGGTGCCGCGGACGGCCACTGGCGACTCATCAGCAGCAATGAATGCCGACTCGCCAGGTTTCAGTACCAGACGGTCACTGCCTTTGCTGAGCACCGCTTCGCCTTCGACGCAAAAGACAATCGCCGCACTCTGCTGCGCCAGCGTGGTTTCAGCGGCGGAGAGATCGTGAAGCGAGAACGCAAAATCATCAACCGGGATTGGGAAATCCAGCTCCGCGCCCTGGCGCACCGGTTCGGTGAGCAGCGTTGCGGCTGGTTTCGGTGTGAATTTGACGTTCGCCACCAGTTCCGGAATATCGATGTATTTCGGCGTTAATCCGGCGCGCAGAACGTTATCGGAGTTCGCCATCACTTCCAGCGCCACGCCTTGCAGATAGGCATGCGGCGTTTCGGCGAACAGAAACATCGCTTCGCCTGGATTCAGTTTCACTACGTTGAGCAGCAGTGGAGAGAAGAGGCCGCTGTCATCGGGGTAGAATTCAGCAATTGTGCGGATCGTCTGCCACGGCTCACCCTGTTTTTCTTCCTGCACGGATTTCAGCACCGCCAGCGCGCGGGATTTTTCGTCACCCTGCATGTTGAGCAGCGCGGCAAACAGCTCGCTCAATCTCTCAGCGCCCGGCGCCTGCAAGAAGTGGGCGATAGCCGGATGCGCACCCGCGACCGGTTGCAGCAGAGAGACTATGTCGGAGAACTCGCGAAAGGCATTCATGGCCAGGAACGGCGTCAGGGCGAACACCAGTTCCGGCTTATGGTTTGGATCTTTGTAGTTACGTTCCGCCGCGTCCAGCGGAATGCCTGCGGCGTTCTCTTTGGCAAAGCCGATTTCTGAGTTTTTCTTGTTGGGATGAACCTGAATCGACAGCGGCTGGTCGGCGCACAGCACTTTAAATAAAAACGGCAGTTCGCCGAAACGCTCTGCCACTGCCTGGCCGAGCAGGCGGTTTTTGTCCTGCTCGATCACGTCACGCAACGCGCGGGTCTGACCGCTGGCGTCCTGAACTTTTGAGCTGCTCTTCGGGTGCGCTCCCATCCACAACTCTGCCATCGGCAGGTTTTGCGGATTCGCCACGCCGTAGAGATCCGTTAACGCAGTTTTACTTCCCCAGGCGTAGTTCTGCACTGAGTTGATGAGTTTTTGCATTATCAAGCCCTTTCTAAGTAATGAAATACTGGCGTCATTAAAGCAACAAACCCGGCAGAAGTAACCTGCGGGGATAAAAAGTCGTATTAGTCTCAGTTTTTGTTAAAAAATTGTGTAGGATATGGTAACTCGCTTTAACACAGGCAGAGGGAATGGCTGCCTGAACAATAACCAGATCGTGCCGTAAGTGAGAGAACAATGTCGAATAAACCCTTTTACTATCAGGATCCTTTCCCACTCGGAAAGGACGAGACCGAATACTATCTGCTAAGCCGTGACTATGTTTCTGTTGCCGAGTTTGACGGCCAGCAAATCCTCAAAGTTGACCCGCAGGCACTGACGCTACTGGCGCAACATGCCTTCCACGATGCTGCATTTTTACTGCGCCCGGCGCACCAGCAGCAGGTTGCCGATATCCTCGACGATCCCGAAGCCAGCGAAAACGATAAATATGTCGCGCTGCAATTCCTGCGCAACTCCGAGATCGCCTCGCGCGGCGTTCTGCCAACCTGCCAGGATACCGGCACGGCGATCATCATGGGTAAAAAAGGGCAGAACGTATGGACCGGCGGCGGCGATGAAGCCGCGCTGGCCCGTGGCGTCTATAACACCTTTATCAATGATAACCTGCGCTACTCGCAGAATGCGCCGCTGGATATGTACAAAGAGGTCAACACCGGCACTAACCTGCCAGCGCAGATCGATCTCTACAGCGTGGACGGCGATGAATATAAGTTCCTGTGTATTGCCAAGGGCGGCGGTTCGGCCAACAAAACTTATCTCTACCAGGAAACCAAAGCGCTGATCACCCCGGCGAAGCTGAAAAATTACCTTGTTGAGAAGATGCGCACCCTGGGTACGGCCGCGTGTCCGCCTTATCACATTGCGTTCGTGATTGGCGGTACATCGGCGGAAGCGACGCTGAAAACGGTCAAACTGGCATCAACCAAATATTACGACGCGTTGCCGACGGAAGGTAATGAGCACGGCCAGGCATTCCGCGATGTGCAACTTGAGCAGGAACTGCTGGTGGAAGCGCAGAATCTCGGTCTGGGCGCGCAGTTTGGCGGCAAGTACTTTGCCCATGATATTCGCGTGATCCGTCTGCCGCGCCACGGCGCATCCTGTCCGGTGGGGATGGGCGTTTCCTGTTCGGCCGATCGTAACATCAAAGGCAAGATCAACCGTGAAGGGATCTGGCTGGAGCGGCTGGAGCAGAATCCCGGTAAATACATTCCCGAAGCGCTGCGTCAGGCGGGCGAGGGCGAGGCGGTGAAAGTGGATCTCAACCGTCCGATGAAAGAGATCCTGGCGCAGTTGTCGCAGTACCCGGTCTCCACGCGTCTGTCGCTCAGCGGTACGATCATTGTCGCTCGCGATATTGCGCATGCGAAACTGAAAGAGCTGATGGACAGCGGCGAGCATCTGCCGGAGTACGTGAAAAATCACCCGATTTATTACGCTGGCCCGGCGAAAACGCCGGAAGGTTATGCTTCTGGTTCCCTCGGCCCAACCACCGCAGGGCGGATGGATTCCTACGTCGATCAGTTGCAGTCGCAGGGCGGCAGCATGATCATGCTGGCGAAAGGCAACCGTAGCCAGCAGGTGACGGATGCCTGCCATAAACATGGCGGTTTTTACCTTGGCAGCATTGGCGGCCCGGCGGCTATCCTCGCGCAGAACAGCATCAAGCATCTGGAGTGCGTGGCTTATCCGGAACTGGGAATGGAAGCCATCTGGAAGATTGAAGTGGAAGATTTCCCGGCCTTTATCCTTGTTGATGACAAAGGCAATGACTTCTTCCAGCAGATCCAGTCCGGCCAGTGCGCCCGCTGTGTGAAATGATTCAGACCGCCCCTGGGGGCGGTTTTTTTCGGGGCTGCCGCTCTCCGACAGACCTGTTTCAGCACAAAGCAGTAAACAACATCATAAATAGCATCAATACTTTTACTTGTTTGCAGGTGAGCAATGTCAGCACTCAACACCACTTTGTAGCCAAGGAGAAAGTAATGACAACGCATCGCAGTGAGAAAGATTCGATGGGCGCCATCGATGTTCCGGCCGATAAACTTTGGGGCGCGCAAACCCAGCGGTCGCTGGAGCATTTCCGCATTTCCACCGAGAAGATGCCGGTCTCGCTGATCCACGCGCTGGCGCTGACCAAGCGTGCAGCGGCGAAGGTGAACCAGGATCTGGGGCTGTTGCCTGAAGAGAAGGCCCGCGCGATTATCGCGGCGGCAGATGAAGTGCTGGCGGGGAAACATCCCGATGAGTTTCCGCTCGCCATCTGGCAGACCGGCTCCGGCACGCAGAGCAACATGAACATGAACGAGGTGCTGGCGAATCGCGGCAGCGAGATCCTCGGCGGCGTGCGCGGTATGGATCGCAAAATTCATCCCAACGACGACGTAAACAAAAGCCAGAGCTCCAACGACGTTTTTCCTACCGCGATGCATGTTGCGGCGGTGATTGGCGTGCGCGAACATCTGCTGCCGCAATTGCTGGTGCTGAAAAACACGCTTGCGGAGAAGTCCCGCGCTTTCGCTGACATTGTGAAAATCGGCCGAACCCACTTACAGGATGCAACGCCGCTGACGCTTGGCCAGGAGATCTCCGGTTGGGTCGCGATGCTGGAACACAACCTGAAGCATATCGAATTAAGTTTGCCGCACTTAAGCGAGCTGGCGCTGGGCGGCACTGCCGTAGGCACGGGGCTGAATACGCACCCGGAATATGCAGAGCGTGTGGCGAAAGAGCTGGCGAGTTTCACGCAACAACCGTTTGTCACTGCGCCCAATAAATTCGAGGCGCTGGCCACTTGTGATGCGCTGGTGCAGGCTCACGGCGCGTTAAAAGGGCTGGCGGCATCGCTGATGAAAATCGCCAACGATGTGCGCTGGCTGGCTTCCGGCCCGCGCTGCGGCATCGGCGAAATCGCCATTCCGGAAAACGAGCCGGGTAGCTCGATCATGCCAGGCAAAGTTAACCCGACGCAGTGCGAAGCGATGACCATGTTGTGCAGCCAGGTGCTGGGCAATGATGTGGCGGTCAATATTGGCGGTGCATCCGGCAACTTCGAGCTGAATGTGTTCCGCCCGCTGGTTATCCATAATTTCCTGCAATCGGTACGTTTACTGGCGGACGGAATGGAGAGTTTCAACGAGCATTGCGCGGTGGGCATTGAGCCCAATCGTGCGCGTATCGACCAGTTGCTCAATGAGTCGTTAATGCTGGTGACGGCGCTGAATACGCATATCGGGTACGACAAAGCGGCGCAAATTGCCAAAAAAGCCCATAAAGAGGGGCTGACGCTGAAAGCCTCGGCGCTGGCGCTCGGCTATCTGACCGAGGCCGAGTTTGACAGTTGGGTACGCCCGGAGTCGATGGTCGGCAGCATGAAACAGGCCTAACCCGCCAGATAGAGGTGCAGCCGCGGGATCAACAGCGTTAGCGGCTGCGGCTGCGGTTTGAAACGGTGCTGTATATTGTCGGCGTTGTAATCCAGCAGTTCGCCAATATCCGGCACCATCCCGCCATTTTCCTCTGAGATCAGCACAATCATTGGTGTCGGGCAGGCGTACTGCACCTGCTTTTGTGAACCGGAATACCAGATGCGCGCAATCGGCTGTACCTTCACCGGACGTTTAATTTTCAGCCGCGCCTGTTTGGGCAGTGCGGCAACATCGTTGTACTCCTGTTCGACTTTCGCCAGCCACTGCTCCCGCGTGAAGGCGGAAACAGCGCGCGGTGATTTCAGGCTTTTCTCCAGTTGTGCCAGCACCTCATCGCGCGTGAGGTTTTTGATGATGTGTTTATTGGCCCAGCCGAAACGAATGGTGGCGGGAGAATGAATCAACGTCAGCGTGCGGTAGGCATTGAGGGTGATCAGACCTGGTAAATGACGATGTACCCACTCAAAACGGGCGGCGGGCACCAGCCCGGATTCCACGGTAACAATCCGTTCAAAGTTCAGTTTCAGCGAATTGATCGCGCTAATGCGCTGTTCCAGCGCCTGGCGAGTCGCCTCATTGGTTTGATAACACAGTACGCCCGGCAGCCGCACCGCTGCTTTGCTGCTGCGGTTTTCCGACTGCTGCTGAATGAACAGATGCGTGTAATGGTTGAGCGCCAGCTCTGCCGCGCGGCGGCCAATATGTTGTTTGACGTGAATAGCAGGCAGGGGATCGTGCTCCGCACCTTTGGCAATTTCCGGCAAGGTAAAGACGCGCCCGGCCATCAGACGGCACTCCGCCAGCGCCGCTTTCAATGCGCCGAGTTCATGTTCAAGCTGCCGAAAAGTGGTGTTAAGACGTTCGATAAGATCCAGCGCTGCCATCCTGGTTTCTCCATTAGTTACAACATACTTTTTAATTTATAGCACAGGTGCACGCATCCGGCCACTGTGCCGCTATGGTTCAGGAGGGCAGTGAAATGTGGTGGTAGATGGGCCAGCTAAAAGTAAATTGCGCGCCACCCAACTCGCTTTGTGAGCAGCTGACTTCGCCGCCGAATGCCAGGGCTATTGAATGCACAATAGCCAGCCCCAGGCCGCAGCCGCCGGTTGCGCGATCGCGGCTGGGATCGAGGCGGACAAAAGGCTCGAACACACGCTGGCGCTCTTCGGGCGCAATGCCTGGACCATCATCTTCCACGGTCATGCTGGCCTGCGAGCCCTGGCGCTGTAAGGTGACCCTCACGGTTTGCTGGCTGTAACGCAATGCATTGTTTACCAGGTTATCCAGCACGCGCTCCATCAGGCGCATATCGAGCGCACCATACTCTTCGCCCGGTGTGGCGGTCAGCAACAAGGTGTGTTGCGGGTTCATGCTGCGGGCATCATCCATATAGCTGTGAAACCAGGCGGGCAGATCCGGGGTGGTGAGTTTCAGCTCGGTTTGCGGGCGATCGAGCCGGGCATAGGTCAGCAGTTCTTCAATTAATGCTTCCAGTTGCCCGATATCACGGTTCAGCGCCGCGCGTTCGGTTTCGCTCAGATTATCGCTCATCTCCAGCCGGTAACGCAGCCTGACCAGCGGCGTGCGCAGCTCGTGGGCGATACCGTCAATCAACTGTTTTTTACTGGCGATCAGCGCATTGATGTTATCGGCCATCTGGTTAAAGGCGATGCCGAGCCGCTCAAAGCTGGAGTTACTGTCGAAATGAATACGTTCTTCAAGATGGCCTTCACCAAAACGTTGCGCGGCAGATTCCAGCCGCAGCATCTCCTGCCAGTGCGGGCGCATCCAGATAAACACCGGAAAAGCGAGCGAGATGGCAATCAGCGCCATCAACGACATATCCAGCAGACGCATCTCATGCAGGAAAAAGAGATAGGGCACCGGGCCGACAGCCAGCACGTAATGGCTGCGTGGAATACGCTGGATAAAGGTGTATTCAGAATCCAGCGCCACAATATCGCCTTCGCGCAGCCGTTGGGCTGCGTGTTCCTCAAGCGTGAATTTATTCATCGGTTCAATGCGAAGATTGAACGACAAATTCAGATCCAGCTCTTTCAGCGTCTTGGCCCATTGATGCGGCGGGATCTCGCGCAGTTCGCTGCGCATTAAGTAGAGGGAGCTTTTCATCAGGTCGTCCAGCGACTGACGTCCCGCGCGCTCGGCGGTAAATTTATAAACCAGACCCACCAGCATCGTCATGACCAGAAAACAGACGAACAGCAAAAGGTAAAACTGGACGAACAGTTTTTTCATCGTGACACCTGGTTAAGAGCTTCAGTTGTCCCACGCGTGCGGCGCGAACAGGTAGCCTTTGTTACGGACGGTTTTGATGCGATAAGGTTCGGTGGCGCTGTCGAGCAGCTTTTTCCGCAGGCGGGAGATCGCGACATCGACGCTGCGATCCATACCGTCATAACTGACGCCGCGCAGGTTTTTCAACAGCGCGTCCCGGTCCATGATTTGTCCGGCGTGGGTTGCCAGTTCCCACAGCAGCTCAAAATCCGCCGTCGAAAGCGAAACCTGCTCGCCTGCCAGCAGTACCTGGCGGTTAACCGGATCGATCGACAATGTGCCGAAACTGATGGCTTTATGCTGTTTCAGCGACGGGGATGCAGGTTCCGCCGCGACGCCAGTACGCTGTCGCAAATGCAACCGCAGCCGGGCCAGCAGCACCGCAGGTGGCGTGGTTTTGAGGATGTAGTCGTTTGCGCCCATCTCCAGCGACAAAATATGGTTCATATCACTGTCGAGCGAGGTGAGCAGTACAATCGGGCCATTCCACTGGCTTCGCAGGTCGCGGCACAGCGTCATACCGTCTTTACCCGGCAGCATAATATCCAGCAGCACCAGCTCCGGTTTTTCACGGGCGATCACCTCTTCGGCGCGATCGCCGCGGGGTTCGACAATGACATCCATATCGTGTTTGCCCAGATAAGCCGCAATCAGTGCGCCGACTTCCGGGTCGTCTTCCACAAAAACGATCTTATTCATATGCCAGTGTTATCGATAAAAACGTAAACATACACCGCCTTGCGGTAAGCTGCCATTACTCTTTTCTAAACGATATGCGCTCAGTTATGCTGTAGGTCGTTGTTGTTAAAGTATTAAAGGGAAAATTATGGGGTTGTTTTTTAAAGCCGCGCTGGGCGCGCTGGTGGTGCTGTTGATCGGCGTATTAGCAAAAACAAAAAATTACTATATTGCCGGGCTGATCCCACTGTTCCCGACTTTTGCGCTGATCGCCCACTATATCGTCGCGACCGAGCGCGGTGTGGAAGCGTTGCGCACTACCATCGTGTTCGGTATGTGGGCGATCATTCCCTATTTCGTCTATCTGCTGTCACTGTGGTATTTCACCGGTATGATGCGCGTCTGGCCGGCGCTGGGCTGCGCAGTAGTGTGCTGGTGCCTCAGCGCCTGGCTGCTAATTTTTGTCTGGAGCCGCACCCATTAACGCACCAGCATCCAGGTTGCCGGAACAGCAGCAATCAGTAGCAGGCCGATCAGTGCTTTTTCCCTCTGTTTCAGCGCGTCGGTCATTTCGTGCGTGCGGCGGGCATACATAAAGACCAGCAGGCCTGGCGCGTAAAGCACCACGGAGAGCAGCAGGTGCATTGGCCCGGAGGCGTACAGTAACCACAGTCCGTACAGACAGGCGCCAATGGCGACAGCCTGATGCAGCGGGCGACGGGCCATTTTCAGCAGGAACGCGCCGACGAGGAAGTAGGGCACCAGAATCATCTCTGAAGCAATGGTCAGCAGTGTGTTGTAATCCGAGCCGGTAAGCCAGATCAGCACCAGACAGATCTGCACGCTACTGTTGGTCAGCCACAGCGAGGCGGCTGGCGCGCTGTTTTTATTCTGGTGCGCAAAAATGCGTGGAAAGGCTTTATGCGTCGCCGCCAGCAGCGGAACTTCGGCGGCCATAATGGTCCAGCTCAGATACGCGCCGCACACGGAGATAATCAATCCGGCGGCAATCACCACTTCACCCCAGCTACCGAGCAGCCTGACCATTAACCCGGCCATTGACGGGTTGCGCATTTCGGCCAGTTCCGGACGTGGAACCACACCGAGCGAAAGCAGGGTGACCAGCAGGTAGACCGTAAGCGCCGCCAGCACCGCCAGCAGAGTGGCGCGACCGACATCCTGTTTATTCCGCGCTCTGGCTGACACGACCACGGCGCCTTCCACACCGATAAACACCCACAGCGTGATCAGCATGGTGTTTTTCACCTGTTCCCACACGGGAACGCCGAGTGCGATGCCGCTGAAGTCCAGACGGAACTTGTCGAGGTTAAACGCCAGCGCCGCCAGTACGACAAACAATCCAAGCGGCACCAGTTTCGCCAGCGTGGCAGCGAGATTAATGCTTGTCGCCGTCTGCACGCCACGCAGGACCAGCGCGTGAACAATCCACAGCAACGCAGACGCGCCGACGATCGATTGCCAGGTATTGCCATCGCCAAACAGACGCAACGCGGGAGTATCGGTAAAGAAACTCAGCGCAGAAAAGACAATCACCAGATAAGAGACGTTAGCAATAACCGCACACAGCCAGTATCCCCAGGCCGAGCAGAAGCCGATCAGCTCGCCGAACCCTTCGCGGGCATAGGTAAAAATACCGCCATCCAGATCCGGGCGGATTCGGGTCAAAATCAGCATCGCAAAAGCGAGCAGCAGTATTCCCGCGCCGGTGATCACCCAGCCGATGATCAATGCCGCCGGACTGGCGACTTCCGCCATATTCTGCGGCAGGCTAAATACGCCAGCGCCGAGCATGGAGCTCAAAACCAGCGCAGTTAAAGCGCTAAGGCCTAGTTTTTTTTCCATTGTTATCCTGTCAACAAATACGGCTAATCCAGAATAATTATTTTGCCGTGGCGCATAAATATGGTGGATATCACTGAGGCGCGGGATTTTACGGAGTGTCGTGAGGGCATGCAATGCTGTCGGTGACAATTTTGCGAAAAAGCGGGAAAAAAGCGAAAAAAAAGGCGGCCGTAGCCGCCTGATTCAGGAATGCGCTTACTTGTAGAGATCGGCGCTGATGGTCATGTTGTTGCCGCTTTCTGACCACTGGCGCGTGATGTGGTAATACTTCGCGCCTTTCTGCGCGGCGCGTTTAGCAACCTGATAGGAGATTTCCGTCATGTTGCCGTAGTTGCCGGTAAACTTGATGCTGTCGAACGGTACCATCTGCGCAGCCGTGATCTTGTTCAGCTCTTCGACTTTGGTGCCGTCAGGCAGTGTGACACTGTAACGCCCGCCGGAAGTGGATTGCGTTTCGAAGAAACGGCCAATACCCACGCCTGGAGTTGCATCGCTGGCAACGCCCGGGATTTCCACTTTCTTCGCTTCTTCACCACCTTTAGCCAGCGCAGCGCGGCCCGCTTCGGAATCACGTGGAATAGCATCGGCGCTCTGAATAACGCGTTTTTTGGCGTCGGCTTTATAGATGAAAGCGGTAATCATCTGGTTGCCGCCCTGGTTCGCATCGACCTGGCGAACGATATAGAAAGACGCGGCGCCTTTTTCGCTGGCGGCTTTGGTGATGGCATCGTTAACTTCAGGCTGTGTGCGGTAGAAGCCCTGAACGGTGACGGTATCGTACGGCTCAAGCGCGATGGCGACATCTTTCGGTAATTCTGTTACGCCGTTGATCACGCGGAAGGCCGGACGTTCTGCTTTTGGTGCGTCGGCTTTATAGAGATCGGCGGTCACACGTTGGTTGCCGCTGTTGCCCGCATCAGAGGTATCTACAACATAAAATGCTGCGGCACCTTCTTTATCTGCGCGTTTGGATGCCGCATCGACGGCATCGCCAATGGCATTAAAGCGACCGGTAATGACGACACGATCGTAGGGTTTTACTGCCGCTGCTTGCTCCGGTGTTAACTCCGTGGCTGCGTTCGCTGTCATCACTGTGGCAGATAAAAGAGCTGACGCCAGGAGGGTGTACTTAAGCTTCATAAAAATAGTCCTTCGCCTTGCGCAAACCATAAACTGGTGTTGTTGTTGGGAAAACGTCGGTGATTATTGCATTTAAACAGCGCTACTGTCTGCGTCATTTTTCACTGAGTGTGCGGTGAGGAGGCAAATAACGATAACCTTTAGTGATATGTTGAAAAAACAGACGCTTGACCAGCAAAAGCGATATAGCATACAACTTTTAACGTTAATACATTGTTAAATGACGACTCTTCGCTGGAGATTAATCGTGTTTTGCCGCTTCGCTTGAGCGGAATATCGGCCTGTTATAGCGAATTTAAGGAAAATAACCCTGCCAGAATCCCTCTACCATTCATATTCGCGGATAAAAGCACAATTTCTCTTTTTCGGCTGTGGATCACAGGCGTTATTTTCAGTAGGTTATAGAAAGTTTGTTACTGTTTTATTTTCCGGGGCTTTTGTGAAAACAGAGGTAAAACGCCTCCGGGACGACTGACAAACCATCATCTAAATCCGATGGAAGGGAAAACTATGCGTATTGGTGTACCTAAAGAACGGTTGGCCAATGAAACCCGCGTTGCGGCGACACCGAAAACGGTCGAGCAATTGCTTAAATTGGGTTTCAGCGTTGCGGTTGAAAGCGGCGCGGGCAAGCTGGCAAGTTTTGATGACGATGCGTTTACTCTGGCAGGGGCAACGATAGTCGATAGCAGCAACGTCTGGCATTCCGACGTGATCCTGAAAGTGAACGCGCCGGACGATGAAGAGATCGCTCTGCTCAATCCTGGCACGACGCTGGTCAGCTTTATCTGGCCTGCGCAGAACCCTGCGCTGATGGAGAAGCTGGCGGCGCGCAACGTGACAGTGATGGCGATGGATTCCGTACCGCGTATTTCGCGCGCGCAGTCGCTGGATGCGCTCAGCTCAATGGCGAATATCGCGGGTTACCGTGCCATTGTTGAAGCCGCGCATGAGTTTGGCCGCTTCTTTACCGGGCAGATCACTGCGGCAGGGAAAGTTCCGCCAGCAAAAGTGATGGTTATCGGCGCGGGTGTGGCCGGTCTGGCCGCCATCGGCGCCGCAAATAGCCTTGGCGCGATTGTCCGTGCGTTCGACACCCGTCCGGAAGTGAAGGAGCAGGTGCAAAGTATGGGCGCCGAATTCCTCGAACTCGATTTCGAAGAGGAAGCTGGCAGCGGCGACGGCTATGCAAAAGTGATGTCCGAAGCCTTTATCAAGGCGGAGATGGAACTGTTTGCCGCGCAGGCGAAAGATGTCGATATCATTGTCACCACTGCGCTTATCCCTGGTAAACCGGCACCGAAGCTGATTACCCGTGAAATGGTCGATTCCATGAAGCCGGGCAGCGTGATCGTCGATCTGGCGGCGCAAAATGGCGGTAACTGCGAATACACCGTGCCGAATGAAATCAGCACTACGGCCAACGGCGTAAAAGTGATTGGTTATACCGATCTGCCAGGCCGCTTGCCGACGCAGTCTTCCCAGCTTTACGGCACCAACCTGGTTAACCTGCTGAAACTGCTGTGCGTGGAAAAAGACGGCAACGTAGTGGTTAACTTTGATGATGTCGTGGTGCGCGGTGTGACCGTGGTTCGCGACGGCGAAATCACCTGGCCGGCCCCGCCGATTCAGGTTTCCGCGCAGCCGCAGGCAGCCCCAAAAGCGACAGTAGCGCCGAAAGAAGAGGCCAAACCGGCCTCGCCGTGGCGTAAATATGCGCTGATGGCGCTGGCGATCATTCTGTTTGGCTGGCTGGCGGATGTCGCGCCGAAAGAGTTCCTTGGCCACTTTACCGTCTTCGCGCTTTCTTGCGTGGTGGGTTATTACGTGGTGTGGAACGTGTCGCACGCGCTGCATACGCCGCTAATGTCGGTAACCAACGCGATTTCCGGCATTATTGTCGTCGGTGCGCTGTTGCAGATCGGCCATGGCGGCTGGGTCAGCTTCTTAAGCTTTATTGCGGTACTGATTGCCAGCATTAATATTTTTGGTGGTTTCACCGTCACTCAGCGCATGCTGAAAATGTTCCGGAAGAACTAAGGGGTAACAAATGTCTGGAGGATTAGTTACTGCTGCATACATTGTTGCCGCGATCCTGTTTATTTTCAGCCTGGCGGGGCTTTCTAAGCACGAAACCTCCCAGCAGGGCAATAACTTCGGTATCGCCGGGATGGCGATTGCGCTGATCGCCACCATCTTTGGCCCGGATACCGGCAACGTTGCCTGGATTCTGGTGGCCATGATCATCGGCGGCGCGATCGGTATTCGCCTGGCGAAGAAAGTAGAAATGACTGAGATGCCGGAACTGGTCGCGGTGCTGCACAGCTTCGTTGGTCTGGCGGCGGTGCTGGTCGGCTTTAACAGCTACCTGTATCACGATGCGGGCCTGGAACCGGTGCTGGTAAATATTCACCTGACCGAAGTGTTCCTCGGTATCTTTATTGGTGCGGTGACCTTTACCGGTTCCATCGTGGCATTCGGCAAGCTGCGCGGCAAGCTCTCTTCTAAACCGCTGATGCTGCCGCATCGTCACAAAATGAACCGTGCGGCGCTGGTTGTCTCTTTTGTTCTGCTGCTGGTGTTTGTCCGTACCGACAGCGTCGGCCTGCAAGTTCTGGCACTGCTGCTGATGACTATCATCGCGCTGGTGTTCGGCTGGCATCTGGTGGCGTCCATTGGCGGCGCGGATATGCCGGTGGTGGTTTCCATGCTGAACTCCTACTCCGGTTGGGCAGCAGCGGCGGCGGGCTTTATGCTCAGCAACGACCTGCTGATCGTGACCGGTGCGCTGGTCGGTTCGTCGGGTGCGATCCTCTCTTACATTATGTGTAAGGCGATGAACCGCTCCTTTATCAGCGTGATTGCCGGTGGTTTTGGCACCGACGGTTCTTCATCCGGCGGCGATGAAGAAGTGGGCGAGCACCGCGAAATTAACGCGGAAGAGACTGCCGAGCTGCTGAAAAATTCGCACTCGGTAATCATCACCCCGGGCTATGGTATGGCGGTGGCGCAGGCGCAGTATCCGGTGGCGGAAATCACCGAAAAACTACGCGCGCGCGGCGTGAAAGTGCGCTTTGGTATTCACCCGGTCGCCGGGCGCCTGCCGGGCCATATGAACGTGCTGCTGGCGGAAGCGAAAGTGCCGTACGACATCGTGCTGGAAATGGATGAGATCAACGATGATTTCGCCGATACCGATACGGTGCTGGTGATCGGCGCGAACGATACCGTTAACCCGGCGGCTCAGGACGATCCGAAGAGCCCCATCGCCGGGATGCCGGTGCTGGAAGTGTGGAAAGCGCAGAACGTGATTGTCTTCAAACGTTCGATGAGCACCGGCTATGCTGGCGTACAGAACCCGCTGTTCTTCAAAGAGAATACGCAGATGCTGTTTGGCGATGCCAAAGCCAGCGTCGATGCTATCCTCAAAGCGCTGTAAGTTATACCGCTTATACATACCGCTCTTTGGAGCGGTATTTTTTTGCCCGTAACCAGCATGAGCAGAGCGACTATACTTCTTTCTTCATGTTTTTATGTGGAGGAAGGATGACGTTTTTGCCTCATTTTGACTTTATATCCTTATTGATGTCGCCCGCATTCTGGGCAGGTCTGGCGACAGTGGTAGTGGTCACGCTGGTGGTCTACTGGCTGTTTACGCGCTTACTGAAGATGGTGATGAAAGGGGCGCATAACTGGAGCGAGAAACAGCGTGGCGTTGGCAAAATGCAGCATGTGCTGGTCGATATGCTCAGCCGTACCAGTCAATTCCTGCTCTTTATTGCTGCATTACTTTTCAGTCTGCGTTTCATCGATCTTCCCGACCGCCTGTTTAATACCCTCGGACACGCCTGGTTTTTAGTGCTGGCGATTCAGATTGCCATCTGGTTCGATCAGGGCGTGGTGTCGTGGATGCGTCATTTGATGTATACGCCTGGTGCAAGCCGAAATCCGGTGACTATGGTGATTGCCGGTCTGTTGCTGCGCATGATGCTATGGACCATCATGCTGTTGTCGATTCTGGCAAACGCGGGCGTCAATATCACCGCGCTGGTTGCCAGCCTTGGTGTGGGCGGTATTGCGATTGCACTGGCTGTGCAGACCATCCTCAGCGATGTCTTTGCCTCGCTCTCCATTGGCTTCGATAAGCCCTTCGAAATTGGCGATTTCGTGGTGTTTAACGATGTTGCCGGCACCATTGAGCATATTGGTCTTAAAACCACGCGTATTCGCAGCCTGAGCGGCGAGCAAATCGTCTGCGGCAATGCGATTTTGCTGCAACAAACGCTGCATAACTATAAGCGCATGCAGACGCGGCGTATCGTTTTCACCTTCGGTCTGGCCGTCAGTACGCCGCCGGACAAATTGCGGAAAGTGAGTGAAATGGTGCAGGCCATCATTACCGACGTGGGTGAAACGAAGTTTGACCGCGCACATTTTCAGGGATTCGCTGCCGACAGGCTGAATGTTGAAGTCGTGCATATCGTCAACACGGCGGATTACAACAAGTACATGGATATTCAGCAGGAAATTAATATCCGCATTATGGAAAAGCTGGCAGAAGAGGGGATCGCGCTGGCGCTGCCGTGCGTGGTAGTAAAAGGTGGGCTGGCGGTAGAAAACCCGGCGGCTGAGCAGCGCGGTGAACCGGCAGTATAAAAAATCCGCCTTGCTGAAGTGAACCCCGAAAGCTGGATACTCCAACAAATGGGGTTCACTTCATGGCGGGTTTTTATTTAATCGTCTTCGTCGTCCAGTTCGATCGGGCTTTGATAATCATCCGGTTTGATGACCAACAGGTCGCAGCGCAGATGATCGATTACCTGTTCGGCCGTATTACCGAGGAATGCCGCAGAAATCCCGGTTCGCCCGATGGTACCCAGCACTACAATCCCGGCCTGTAAGTGCTCGGCCAGATCCGGGATCACCTCTTCCGGTAACCCTTTCTCTACATGCGTCAATTTTTCATCAATACCGAATTTCTGCCGCAGCGCTTTCATTGCCAGCAGATGCTGACCACGAATAGCGTCGTTGTACACGCTGGGATCGAATTCCGGCAGTTCGATGGCGATATTGATTGGCGTAACAGGATAAGCGCCGACAAGATGCACTTCGGTATGGTTGACCTGTTCGGCCAAATGCAACGTCTCTTTGACCAGCTTTTCGTTCAGCGAATTGTGGTACAGCTCTTCACTGGCGAGATTGACCGCCACCACGGCGCGGCCACCTTCCGGCCAGGGCTGATCTTTGACCATCCATACCGGGCAAGGGCATTTGCGCAACAAATGCCAGTCCGTTGGGGTGAAAATGACTGATTCCAGCCGATCGTGCTGGTGGGTCATTTTCAGCAATAAATCATGACCGCCGGAAATCACTTCCTGGATGATGGCCTCGAAGGGACGATTATGCCAGACCACTTTGATCTCAATCGGCACGCCCGCATCGATGTAAAATTTCGCCTGCTCGCGGATCCACGCGGTACGCTGGCTGATAACGCCTTGCCGCATAGCGGTGCGTTCATCGGGGGACAGAAGGGTGGTCATTTCGTAAGAGAAATCATAGATTGGCAAAAAGGCTTTAATGCGGCCACCAATCCGTTGATGCAAATACACAGCACGCCGTAATGCTGGTTGATCGTCCTGGTTAGGATCGATGGCGACCAACATGTTTTGATACTTAGCCATACAGGGTCTCCTTACATCTGTCACCACAGTCTGTAAATAAAAGATAACCTATAAGCACTGAATGAAACAGGGAAAACCTTTTGCCAGATCAATAAATCACGAAAATTACACAGTCCGGCAAAAGGTCTGAAGGCAGGAGAAAAAACTCAGGCGACGTTGCGCGTATGGCCAGCCAGCTGCGCCAGCATATCGCTGTTTTCAATGGTGATATATTTACCTTTCACCGCCAGCATTCCGCTCTTCTGGAAACGACCGAGCAGGCGGCTAATGGTTTCTACCGTCAGCCCCAGATAGTTACCAATATCGCCACGGGTCATGGTCAGACGGAATTCGCGTGGTGAGAAGCCACGCTGGGCAAAACGACGTGAGAGATTGTAGATAAACGCCGCCAGACGCTCTTCGGCATTTTTCTTCGACAGCAGCAGGATCATATCCTGATCGCCTTTGATCTCGCCGCTCATCAGACGCATCATCTGCTGACGCAGGTTCGGCATTTTGCCGGAGAGATCGTCCAGCGTCTCAAACGGGATTTCACAGACCATCGAGGTTTCCAGCGCCTGTGCGAAGCTGGGATGATGAGCGGTACCAATCGCGTCGAAGCCGACCAGATCGCCCGCCAGATGGAACCCGGTGATCTGCTCGTCGCCCTGTTCGGTAATGGTGTAGCTCTTAATCGTACCGGAACGAATAGCGTACAGCGATTTCAGTTCATCCCCTGCTTTAAACAGCGTCTGACCTTTCTGGATGGGCTTTTTACGCTCAATAATGTTGTCGAGCTGATCCAGCTCGTGCTCATTGAGAGTAAAAGGGATACAAAGCTGGCTAATGCTGCAATCCTGGCAATGGATTGCACATCCGCCTGACTGAATGCGTCGTATAATTCGCTTTTCCGGGATCATAGGTCTGCTCAAGCCGTAATTGATATTTGTCAATTTTAACATCTTTTTCTTGAGCACGTAAGTCTGGTAAAACGTCAATCCACGATTATTAAAACAGGCGGGCGAGCTTCAACGAAATGAATCTACATCATCTCGTTGAAATTCCTTCACTTCGTTAAGGTTTTTATCGCAATACGTCCTGATAAAAAGCCTTTTTATGCGCTTTTTCTCACAATAGCAGGTAGCCTTCATGGCGTAACAGCCACTCTTTGCGCTGTACGCCGCCCGCATAGCCGGTCAGGGTGCCATTGCTGCCGATGACGCGGTGACAGGGTACGACAATACTGACCGGGTTTGAACCATTGGCGGCTCCCACAGCTCGCGCCGCCGTTGCGCGTCCCAGCGTTTTTGCCAATTGGCCATAATGCACCACCTGGCCACACGGGATCGTGCGCAGCGCTTGCCATACTTCACGCTGAAAAGGGGTGCCAGCGGTCGCTGTGGGGAGGGTGTCGATAACAGCCAGATCGCCATCAAAGTAGTCCTGCAGTTTCTGGCTCAATCCGCCAGGATCTGTTGCGGCGATGCGTTGATAGCCTTCACTGCGATAATGAATATCCAGTAGCTTATTCATACGATCGCTGTGCTCTTCCCACTCCACGGCGCGCAGATGAAAACTTTCGTCGCACACTATCCATAGCGGGCCAAGCGGGGTGGATATTTTGTCCTCAAGTAACGTTAACATCTGGCGTCCTTAACCGCGGCAAAGTTCGCCAATCCTAGCAGACGACTTGCAGTGCCACCATACCCCAAAAGTACGTTTATTCCACTATGTCAAGGCGAGGAACAGAATAATAAACAGACAATGTGTCGTTATCTAATAGATCATATATTATCTATTCCCGCTGATAAAAAAAATAGAGCCTGCCGACATCCGTCAGGCTCTACAGTACACACAATGACGCTTCCTTTCGTTATTTCCTGCAGTGTCCTCCGTGTGCGGTAAATATAGTTATAGCGATGCGCGTAAATATTTCCAGTAGGAAATGGTGATTGATTTCACGATAATTTAACTAAAATTCAGGTCGCCAGTGCGATAATAATTTTAGTTAAGTTAAATTTGTACTCACAAATTTATTATGGTTTTTGGCTGCAATTAAACAGGCGAGAACATTAACTGTTTGTCCGACTTAAGGTAAATCTTCGTGAGCCATTGTAGGGGCGCGGTACGCCCGTTATAGTACATGAGCAGAAGTTGATGGAGGAGTGCCTGATGAACCCTGACGACAAATCGCTTTTTCTTGACGCCATGGAGGACGTTCAGCCCCTGAAGCGCTGTGCAGATGTACACTGGCAGCGAACACCTAATCCTCGCGCGCAGCAGCGTATCGATACCCTGCAGCTCGATAATTTTCTCACTACCGGTTTTCTTGACATTATCCCTCTTGTTACACCACTGGAGTTTAAACGCGAAGGGTTGCAGAACGGCGTGCTGGATAAGCTGCGGCAGGGGAAATACAGCCAGCAGGCAAGCCTTAATCTGCTACGCCAGCCGGTTGAGCAATGCCGCCAGATGCTGTTCCGCTTTATGCACCAGGCGCGGCTTGATGGTCTGCGTAATGTGCTCATCATTCACGGCAAAGGGCGGGAAGATGGCTCGCATCCGAATATTGTGCGCAGTTATCTGGCGCGCTGGCTGACCGAGTTTGATGATGTTCAGGCCTTTTGTGCGGCGCTGCCGCATCATGGTGGCAACGGTGCTTGCTACGTGGCGTTGCGCAAGTCGGAGCAGGCAAAGCAGGAAAACTGGGAGCGCCACGCCAAACGCAGCCGCTGATGGTCTGGCGTGATTTTCGTGTTGCCTTTCATTGGCGGGTTTCTGCATGGAACCCGCTGTTTAATATAAGTGACTAATATCCGTCATTTTTGCCTGCGCTGGCGAATACTCCGACGGCCTGAGTTTTATCCGCTGTCTGGCGATATTTTCGGCCTGCTGATGACCGCCCATAAAATCTCTGGCGTTTCGGCCTTCAGTGATCCCGTAACGTCGTTTGTAGTAAAAGTTAAACGTTTGGGGAATCACACCGGAATAATACTGGGCTGAATATTCAGCGGTGCCGCCCCGGGCTTTTATAAAATTAACAATGGTATTGCCAATATCGCTACTGGGTGAAGAACAGCGCAGGTAGCTCTGCTTTCCGTCGCCACCAAAAACCATACCGTGCAGGCTTTTCATACTGATCCCTTTCCGCTCCAGCGCGCATTGAATATCTTCCAGGTTCTGTTGTAGCGCCAGAGCCGTATCAAAATGCGCGCATAGCAAGTAATCGTGCTGATCGGATAATGCATACAACCCCAAACAACTTTGTACCGCTGGCATAGAAAGGTCTAAACCTTCGCGTTTAAAAATACCATATTGTCCTTGAAATACGACAACTCTCATCTCAGTAGCTCCATTACGTAGTGAATGTTATTTTCAGATCGGGAAACCTGTTTAATAATACAAAGAGAATGATTTTTGTCTCTTAATAAGAATAATATTTATCTCTTTTTGATCTTAAATAAATAGATTGAAAGAACGCCTGTATAAATATATCGACAGCGTTTTTATTTGACGATCGGTAAATCAACGTAGCGTGTTGTATAACCCGGCGATAGCATCTCTCGCTTCATGGCCCAGCTTTTTTGAATGCCCTGACCGGCAAACCAGACGGTGCCTCGTGGGAATAGTCAGCCGGCCGCTGGCCTGCGGGTTATAGAAGGTTTTATTTTCGTCATGTGGGCTGGCGCGTATAAAAACGCTTATTACGCAGCAACGTTTTCTTCCAGCCTGGAGTTTCTCCGCCGCACGCTCCGCATAGGCGCACCCTGCCTGATACATATCGCTATATTGAGTGATGCGGTGACCAAATGAGCGGCTACAGATGATCTGCTGAACTCATCGCGACCTGCTCCACGCTTTAATCGTGAGCGTCAGCACACTGTGTGACGATTTATCCTCCCGGCCTCAAAAAAACAATAAAAACGTATCCATGATCAAAAAACATCCTCTGCCGGTAGTTTTACAGTGAGATTATTCTTAAGCATATAGGATATTTCATATGTTTTTTTCTTCAGACAGGGAAGAGCAGGGTGAAACACTTCCTCCCTCTTTATCGGCCTTACCCGTGTCCTTCTCTCGTGAAGAATGGATAGCAACAGGGATCTGTCTCCGCGACTTTTTTGCTTTCCCGCAATCAGGCTCACTGGCTGAAATCAGTAACAGACTCCAGGATTTATGCCTGCGCCATCCGGGGTTACCCGCTATCCCTTCCTCCGGGGACTGGCTTGAAGTCGAATACGATTTTAACCGGCTATTTGTAGGTCCCATGGCTTTGTTGGCTCCGCCTTATGCTTCCGTATATCTGCATACAGAGCCGCAAGTGATGGGAAAAAGTACGCTCGAAATACGCAAGTGTTATCACGAACTGGGTTTCGAAGTTTCACTAGAAAATCAATTTCCCGATGATTCAATCAGTTATGAAATTGAGGCCTGTTTGCTACTGGTATCGTTACCTGAACTGACGCCAGAACAGAGAGAAGTACTGAACTGGCTGACGCATCAGCACCTGAGTAAATGGTTGCCGGACTTTATTACCCGTATCAAAGCCCATGTATCAACGCCGCTGATTGCCTCAGTTGCTGACGTACTTTCGCTTTGGTTTTTCGATTTACAGCGGAGAATTCTCCATGACTGACACACCTGATTCCCCCGCCAGGCGGCGCTTTATCAAAAATCTTGCCCTCGCAGGCGTTGCTACCAGCCTGCCAGGCGGGCTGTTGACCCCTCGCCGGGCTGCAGCACAGCCCCCGATACCTTACAATCCCGATAACTACACCCTTTATCGAAATTCCTGTCCCCGCAATTGCTATGACACCTGCAGCCTGAGAACTCACGTTAAGGACGGTGTCATCCACTATATTGACGGAGCAAAAGAGTCGACTTTCACGCATGGTCAACCCTGTATAAAAGGTTTGACCTATCCCCGCCGGGTCTACAGTCCTGACCGGATTAAATACCCGATGATTCAGGATGGCCGGGGTTCCGGTAAATGGCGTCGCATCTCCTGGGAAGACGCAATGGAACGCATTGCCAGCAAAATTCTGGAGATTAAAAAGAAAGATGGCTCGCTTCTGGGACTGGGCCTCACGAAATATTCAGGTAATTTGGGCATTCTTAATTACGGTGTTGAAGGCATGATGTCCTCGCTGGGTTACACCACCCGTTTTGTCGGCACTCCCTGCTGGCCTGCAGGAATTGATGCCCAGAGCTATGACATGGGGGATATGTGGTGTAACGATCCCGAAGATATGGTCAAGTCCCGGTACATCATTATCTGGGGCGCTAACCCTGCCTGGTGTTCCATGCACAGCATGAAATACATCTATCAGGCGCGCGAGCGTGGCGCCAGAGTGGTTGTCATTGATCCCCTCCTGACGCAGACAGCAGCCAAAGCCGATTTGTACTTACGGATAAAACCAGCCTCCGATGGCGCGCTGGCGCTGGGTATGGCTCGCCACTTATTAGACAACGGTCTGGTGGATAAAGACTTTACTACCCAGTATGCCGTCGGTTTTTCTGATTTTGCACAGTATTTAGAGGAAAACATCACCCTGGAGTGGGCAGCGGAGCAGTGCGGCCTTCCTGCCGACACCATTCGTCAGCTTGCAGAAGATTTTGCTGCAGTAAAACCAGCGACTATCTGGATCGGTTACGGTATGCAACGCCATATCAATGGTGGCGCAAATGTGCGTGCCATTGATGCGCTGGTCGCCATGACGGGGAATATCGGTCTGGAAGGGGGAGGCGCACGTTATGGTCACCTTTATACCTGGGGATTCAATTATCACGCCATGCTGCAAAAACAACCTGCGGGATCGGTTGGGTTTACCGGACAGAAAGGACCAAAAGGTGAGTTTGATTTTGCGGCAAAAACGGAAGCCAGTTATACCGACCGCAGTGTGAATATAAACAAAACCGCGCAGGCCATACTGGACACGAATGATCCGCCCATTCGTATGTTGTGGGTGGCGTGTAAGAACCCGCTATCACAGGATTTTGATCATAATAAAATGCTCAAGGCTTTCAAAAAGCTGGAGATGGTGGTGTGCGTGGACCATTTTTTCAATAAAACCGTGGAGCAGGCCGATATTGTTTTACCTGCCACAACCCAAATGGAGGAGTGGAATGTCTCGGTATCGTACTGGCATTACTGGTTAACCATTAACCAGCCGGCGATTAAACCAATGTATGAGTCGAAATCGGATATTGAGATAGCGGCGGCACTCTCCCGAACCATGAATCGCTTGTCTCCTGGCTCCTGTACATTCCCGCAGGAGATTGACGGTAAAGAATGGGTGGCGAAAGAATTTAACGATGGGATCTACAAACTGTTTGGCATCTCATCCTGGGAAGAGCTGCTCAATGGTCCTGTCAAAGCTAAACTGCCACATCCTGCGGCCTGGCACGACTTCAAGTTCAAAACACCATCCGGTAAATACGAATTTGCTTCGGCGCTGAGTCAGGAGAACGGCCACTCACGCTTACCTGAATATAAACCGGGCAGGGCGAAAACCCATCCATTCCAGCTTTTTACTCCGCATGCATTATTTGGCATCCATTCACAGTTCATTAATCTGGACTGGATGAAGGTGTTTTACCCGGAACCATTTGTTTACCTCCATCCCGCAGCGGCACAACTCAAAGGTATCAAGGAACTGGACTGGGTTCGTGTCTTTAATGGCATTGGTGACGTGACTGTCAGGGCCAGACTCACCACGAACGTACCGAAAGATATGCTGGTGATGTATGAGGCCTGGTTCCCGAAAAAGAGTTTTAACGTTCAGAATGTGGTCGATGATACCTCATCAGACATGGGGCAAATGAAAACCGGTTCACCGGGTTCCGCCATCCATTGTCAGTTTGCTGATATAGAGTTAACAAAAATGCCAGCACAGGATAAATCGATACAAGGAGCAAAAGCATGAGACGTGCATTCCTGGTCGATAGTGAAAAATGTATCGGGTGCCGTGGCTGTGCCATGGCCTGTAAAAGTTTTAATCAACTGGAGCCTGATCTTTTCTGGCGCTATGTCTACCCGCTGGGGAATTCCATCTATCCGCACGAAGAAAGGGCTTTCTACTCACTGGCATGTAACCACTGTGAGCATCCCGCCTGTCTGGATGCGTGCCCGGTTGAGGCCTATACCCTGCGCGAAGATGGTATCGTCGTACATGACCCTGCTCGCTGTATAGGCTGTAAAAACTGCCTGCGCAGTTGTCCTTATGGTGCCCCCAGATTTAACGAAGTCACTCATAAGGCTGAAAAATGCAGTATGTGTTATGAACGGTTAGATGCAGGTTTACAAACAGCCTGCATTGATGCTTGCCCTGTCGGTGCATTAACCATGATAGATCTGGATGGACAGGGTGCCCCCGGAAATGCCATACAGTATCCCCCCGGATACCCTGTTATGCCATCCCTGAACCCCGGGACCCGCTTCATTATGCCCCGCACACCGCATCAGGCTGGAGAATAATCATGGAACACTATGAGTTACCACTGGTTTTCTTTACATCGCTGAGCCAGACGTCTGTCGGAATGGCCCTGTTTCTTGCCTGGCGGCGCATTTATAACCGTGATATACCGCAGCGCAGGTCATGGTTTATCACGGGCGTGGTTCTGGGCATATCCCTGATTGGAGCAACCTTCCATCTGGCCGATCCGTTCCATGGCTATAATGCTTTTATCAACTTAAGACATTCATGGCTGAGCAGGGAAATTCTGGCAGCAAGCCTTTTTGCCGTAACGATTGCGCTGGCACTGTTCACCGATGGAAAAGTCGTGACCGTGATTGCAGCGGCAGTGATGGGGATCATTCTGATTGCAGTGCAGGGACTGACATATGCAGCACCCGCAATGATCGCCATCAATAACGGGCTGCCGATGATTCTCTACCTGTTAACGGCATGGGTAATGGGGGCGGCAATGCTCCCGTTGCTGGATAAGTCTCCGGCACTTTCTCCCTTACGCCAGGGGCTGGTGTTACTGATTCTGGCCATGGTTATCGCACCGGTTATCTGGCGCAGCGGTGGAACGATTGCACGTATGACCGCAGAACAATGGAGCTCATCTCCTTTTTTCTGGTCCGGCTTAATCTGTTTCGCGCTAACACTCGTCTTGTCCTGTCAGCGCCAGAAAGCGTCAGTTTCCATTGCAACGGTTATCATTGCACTTTCAGGTATTATCCTGAGTCGACTGACATTCTTTGGTGATACGGTGAGCACAATTATTAATATAGGTCAGCCGTACTGATCCCACATCAACTGGCTTTCTGAATTTATACCGGTCATATTTGTGAAAAAGCCCCCGCATTGCTGCAGGGGCTTATACATATGATGCCGGGTGCCTCCCGGTAAGCCTTTGGGTAACCCCCCATGGCTCGCTGCTTCAGTCGTGCATGATGAACATTCCAGGAAAAGTGTCATCAGGTTAATTAGCCCCGCCGCTTAGGAGGATTCACCATAAAAGGCAAGATAGCATGAAGGGGATTAGAGCGATATCGACAATTTGTCAGTACACAAAGAGTCATTTTCACTTCTCAGGGTAAGCGCTTATAAAATTTTGAATGTGTTATAAAAAAAAGCCTGCAGTTAGCAGGCGATAAAGGGTTTTTACTCATTTTTTTTAGTTGTATCTGTTGAATAGGGTAAGTGATCGTGCGCAATTAAATGTGAAGCAGAGAACTTAATGAAATGCTATAAATATTTCCTGGCAGCATCAAGTATCTCCTGAGAAGTCAATTCCCTGTCAGAAGCCACGTGAACAACACCATGATCTCCGGTCAAAGAAGGAAAACCTGCTGACATAATCCGAAGATGAGTTTCTTCACCGTTTGGATATTCCTGCTTAATAGAGGATATACCTTCAAGAACGGTCATGACCTTACAGGATTCAGCATTAAAAAACACAAGGACTTTTATCATCTGTTGGTTTTTTCCATAAGGCAATCTCTTCGATACAGGAAATAATTTTTTGTGATCAACCTGCGCGGACTATGTGATATTTACAAAAGTCTGGCAATTTTCTTCTTTTTTAAATTTTGAAGGCTAAAGAAAATTAAAACAGGGTAGAATCAAGGACGTGATGCTTTCGGAGGCTGCCTGACCTCTTACGCACTTTATTATTTAACAAGCAGTTAGCTTCTGCTTTTAGACTTTTCATGCAGCAGACCTGCACTTCATCACATCGGTCAGCACACTCATCGATGTGCAAAAATATGCTGACCTGATATTAAGAATAAACTGCCTTTCGCTAAATTAATTTATGGATCTGTCTACTCAGGAATAATCCTTCATCGTTGTCGCAGACCCACAAAGATTTATTTATCGCAAAGTATTACGTTTGCCGCAGCAGGACCTTTGTCTCCACTGTGTATTGCGAATTCAACTTTCTGCCCTTCAAATAAGGTTTTAAAGTTGTCTCCGTTAAGCGCTGAAAAATGAACAAAGATATCTTTGCTCCCATCAAGAGGAGAGATGAAGCCAAAACCTTTGTCTTCATTAAACCATTTTACAAGGCCTTTAATTCTTGAGGTCATACTGATTCCCGTCACAAATTATAGTATTGATAGTAAACGTATAGTATTAAACGTATGGACTCAAAAGAGGGGATATCAGCGATAACGCCTGGTAATGAGGACTGCCCGGAAAATGTTTAACGTTCGTTTGTACATCGAACTGATGGGATTCATTAAGGCACGGGAAGTCATAATAAGCAAATTATATTTTAGCCATCCAGAGGTCCTGCAAGGAAAATTAAAAGTGGCAATATAATTTTTTCAGGGTATAGTCTTTGCGTGTTTTCAATAAGGAATTGACTTGTCCCATAAAATGACAGGAATTGTCAAAAGTTTTGACATTCTCAGCGGTAAAGGTTTCATCACCCCTTCAGATGGCAGAAAAGATGTTCTGCTTCATATTTCAGCCGTTAATTCACGCGAATCGGAATTACCCATTCCTGGAAGCCGTATTGAATTTTGTCGGATTCACGGTCTCAGGGGGCCTGTGGCTGCAAACATCTATCTTTCCTGAATTTCAGTGCATCAAAATAAATAGATTAAAACTTAACCAAATGTGATACGGTGAGGCTCATTCATTGAAAGGTTAATGATTATGTCCATTATCGATTACGCAATGAAACTCTTCAGCGGTGCTTCTACCGCCACTGCCGCTTGCCCTGTTTGTGGCTTGAAATCAGCTCAACCGGTGTCAAAAATCCGTCGCAATCAGGCCATGATGTGCCCAGGGTGTAAAGCCCTGTTTATCTCCCGACGCTAGTCCGACCGAAAAACCTCAGACAGAGCCCACATTTTATACCTAAGTTAAATTCCAGCAGCTGTTAAATCCCTGATGCCTTACGCCCATCCTGAGAGAACGTTTCTGAACTGATTTCGCAACTGCTCCTGCGCGCTAACGTCGCATCAGAGCAACGCTATGAAAATGAACCCCAGAGCGTGGTTTAACCACTCCCGTATTCCTACGAATGACGCAGAAAACATGACGTTTTCTGCGAACGATCCTGACGGTGAAAGCAATCCGCGGTCAGAGCTCTTTTCGACTGCCCAGATGGAACGCTACGGTCAGAAACTGGCGCGCACACATAAATTATCGCCGGATAAACTTCCTTATTACCTGCTGAAAAGGCTCGCCGACAATGAGATCGTCATCACGCAAAACTGCTATGAGCTTAACGCGGGTAAAAAGACGAGTATCATGCCCGCCGGGGAATGGTTGCTGGACAATTATTATCTGATTGAGGAGCAAATCCGCACTGTCCGTCAGCACTTGCCGAAAAGCTTTGGCAAAGGTCTCCCGTCGCTGATGTCACCACTGAATTGTCCGCGAATTTACAATATTGCATCAGAGGCCATTGCTCACGGTGATGGCCGCTGGGATACCGCCAGTCTGACCAGCTACCTCACCGCCTATCAACAGGTGGCACCGCTGACATTAGGTGAAGTCTGGGCCTTGCCGGGGATGCTGCGCCTGGCGCTGATTGAAAATCTGCGTCGTATCAGCATGGAAGTGATAAAAGCTCAGCAGGACAGAAACCTGGCCGATACGTGGATAACAAGGATTTTCGAATGTGCAGAGAACGAGCCTGGTGATTTAATCATGGTGGTGGCCGATATGGCGCGCTCTCGTCCTCCGTTAACCAGTGCATTTGTCGCAGAGCTGGTGCGGCGCCTGCAGGGACATGGCAACGCGCTGTCGTTACCTCTTACCTGGGTTGATCAGTGCCTCCGGGAACAGGGAGTCACCACCGACATTCTCATACATCGCTTCAATCAACAGCTTGCCGCCAGCCAGCTATCCGTCAGTAACAGCATCGCGGGTCTGCGATTACTGAGCGAAACGGACTGGGCTGATTTCGCCGAAACGATCAGTGTCGTCGAACAGGCATTACGCAATGATCCTGCCGGTATCTATCCCCGGATGCACTTTAATACCCGGGATCATTACCGCCACATTGTTGAGATCCTTGCCAGAGACAGTGGTCTCAGTGAGCCTGAGGTTGCGGGCAGGGTGCTGGCGCTTTCGGGGGAGAGTGCTCCCGACACACAGGAACATCACGTTGGCTATTATCTGGCGGGCGAAGGTCGACAGCAACTGGAGATTCATCTGTTGGCTGACACCTCCTGGCTCATACGTTTGCGGCACAGTTTCAACAGAATAACCCTGTTGTCCTGGCTTGGAAGCCTGGCGTTGTTGACCACTGCAACGACAGCGGCAGTTTTGCACGAAACTGCTCTGCAGGGCGCAGACTGGCTGTTGATCGCGGTGGCATTGCCTCTGATTATCGCTTTAACTCAGTTAATGAGTGATTTGCTCAGTGACGCAACCACCCGTTTTCGCGTTCCTCATCCATTGCCAGGGATGGATTTTTCAACCGGCATTCCTGCTGACAGCGCAACCATGATCGCCATTCCCTGCATGCTGACCAGCCACGATAGTTTCAGCAAGCTCCTCACCAGCCTTGAAGTCTGCTGGCTGGGGAATCAAAACGAAAATCTCAGGTTCGCTCTGCTCACCGATTTCGCTGATTCTGAGAATGAACCCTCGCCGGAAAATAACGCCCTGCTCAGACAGGCTATCGCCGATATGCAGGCGCTTAATCGCCGCTATCCCTCCAGCCGCCCACGTTTCTATCTGCTACACCGGGAACCTGAATGGAACCCCTCTGAAGGAACGTGGATGGGCTATGAACGCAAGCGGGGAAAACTGGCGTTGCTGAACAGCTGGTTGCGTCATCCGGGGACTCAATTCGTCAGTGTTGCGGATATACCAGCTCATCTTTTACCGGGTCACATTAAATACGTCATTACCCTGGACAGTGATACGGTGCTGCCGCGCGATACGGCACACAAGCTGGTCGCGACAATGGCACATCCGCTGAATAAGCCAGAGTATGATCCGCTACGCCAGAGGGTCATTAAAGGATTCGGCATTCTGCAACCCGGCCTCGCGGAGGAGATACCACGCAACGGTCAGGGACGTTATGCCGCCATACGCAGTAACGTGCCCGGTAATAATCCTTATTCGATGATGTCTTCGGATATCTATCAGGATCTCTTTGGGGAAGGATCGTTCGTCGGTAAAGGGATTTATGATGTCGATATCTTTGTGCTGGCCACTGCCAACACATGCCCGGAAAATCTGGTTCTCAGCCATGATTTACTTGAAGGGTGCTATGCACGATCGGGGCTACTGAGTGAGGTCTTACTTTACGAACAGTACCCCAATAATTACCTTTCGGACGTCGCGCGTCGTTCACGCTGGATCCGGGGCGACTGGCAACTGCTTAACTGGCTGAAGCCACGCGTCAGAAAAACTGATGGAACCCGGGATAAGAACCCGCTGTCCACACTTTCTTACTGGAAATTACTCGATAATTTGCGTCGCAGTCTGGTCGCACCTTCTTTACTGGTATTGCTGTTCTTCTCCCTGATTTGGGTACCCAATCCATTTTACTGGCTTGGCGTACTTGCACTGATATGGCTGTTACCTGCAATCCTCAGCATCGCCCACAACTTTCTGCATAAACCTCTGCGTCGTCGCCTGAAGCCGCATCTGTTACTGGTGGGGGCAGGCGCGCTGAAGCGTTTGTCAGGCATCGGCCTTAATTTTGCGGTACTGCCGCATGAAGCCGGATATTCGCTCAAGGCAATTGCCGTGACGCTATGGCGACTGGGGGTCAGCAGGCGTCACCTCAGCCAGTGGGTCAGTCACAGCCTGGACAGCAATCAGGACAAACCCTCTGTTGCGCGTTTTTATCAGGCGATGTGGCTGAATGTTGCAGGTGGCGTGACGCTTATAATACTAACCGGACAATATGCGCCGCCACTGCTGGCAATTGCTTTGCCGATCGGTTTGTTATGGTGTCTGGCACCACTGCTGATGAGCTGGCTGAGTCGCCAGCCTGTG
>CANUEX010212787.1:0-49193 GCA_948099535.1 Jatropha multifida | reverse complement strand
CCTCAAACATTAGTATTCAAGATAGAGGTTTAAACCATCATTAATTTACTTATTAACAAACTTATTTAAGTCAAAATCAAGCACGAAAATCAAAGAAAACTTTGTGCCCTTCACCCACATAGGTTTGTCCATTCATAGTTTAATGGGGAGGGAATGTTTTCGGTCCCTTCCAAGCATTTAATCATGCTTAAAAGTCATTTTAAAACACATTAAAATCAAAAGAAATCAAATCTTGAAGTAAAACTCAAGGCTCTTCCTCCTAAGGAGGTTCGGCCCCTCTTAGATGAAGGAGGAGGAGAGGTTTCTCTCCCCATTCAAGCATTTCATTAAGCTTAAAATACATGGAAAAACATGTAAAGCATTCAAATACTCATTCCCCAACTCAATTCGCACAATTCTCAAAATTCCTTTCAAAAACCTAAAAATTGAAAACTTAAGAAAATGAAAGGGGAATAGAGATATTAGTGCACTAACCTTTGAATGAAGCTTAAACAAGCTTAAAAACTCTACTCTTGGGCCTTCTCCTTGGCTTTGGAGGATGGTTCTCCAACCTCTTCAAAGTAGGAGAAATTCACATTATAATAAAAAATTAACATAAGAAATGAAAGGAGCATGATTTAATGCATAATTACATGTTCTAACCATGAATTCTAATTATTAATTCTGAAAGCTCAAAAATCACAACTTACTTACTTGATAGAACTCTAATTTCCTTCACTTTCGATCACCAATTCTTACTTCTTCTACTTAATTCTTAAGATTTATTTACTAATCTATGGTTTAATTCATGAAATTTGAGGTAGTTTAGAGGTAGAGAAAATGAGCAAAAATGGAGGAAAGAAGAGGGAGAAGTTGGCGTGGAGAATGAGAGGAAGAAGAAGAAAGAGAAGGTGTTGATGAGTCGTAACTTGAAGTGGCAAAGTCAAACTTGGCTTCTTCATTTTATGCCAAATGAAGGGCCATGATCAAGTCCTTAGTATTCTCATCCAATGGCTCTAAATATTCCTCAAATAATCCTCTTCCAAATATTATTTAACTCCACAAATTAATTAAATTAACTCCATAAAAATAATTCCTTAATTATTCCTTGACATACAACACTAAAAATCACTATTCATTAAATGCCTTAATTCACCAAAAATATTCATGAAATATTTTTTACCCACCTAAATCATGCAAATATACTCCAAAAATATTAAATAAAATATTAGACACACGTAGTAATTTTTTCGGACCGAAATAATACCAAGTCCCGGATCGATGGTACTATTCACAGACCGGTAAATCATTATTAATGACACCAAAAAAAGACTATGAAAAATAGTCTGTTACACGTCCGTCGTTCTTAGATGCCCCAAGAGGGGGTAAAAATGAAAATCCCACCCGATGGCCACGATTTTTCATGGAGGACACTTAAATATCATTATGGAACTATTGGGGTGGTTACTGATCATCTATTTATGTGAGAGCATGAGCAACCGCTGTCCCTTAGGCTGGGATCGAGATAGGGTCCGAGTTTTTTTTGGAACTATTTTGCTTTTTTGGCATTGATCCCCTTTATGTTTGGGTAACATCTATCAATGGTGCAAATTTAAAGGCAAACGGTCATAATCGCTAGGACCCCGATGTGTTCGGGGGCTAGCTCCAATTAGCTTGGATGGCCTTAGTGAAACGAATGGCCCCAGAGGCTCCAATGAATCGAGGGTCAAGATCGATATGGGTGCCTTCTATAAGTCCAAGGAACCTGAGCCATAGTGCCGGCTGGGCTCAAAATGCCCCCGGTACAGAGATATTAAAACCGGAGGGCTATTTCATAAGCCGGGATTCGAGCTAGGGACTGTAATTTTTTCAAATCATTTTGGTTTTTGAGCATTACTACCCTTCATGTAAGGGTAACAACTATCAATGGTGCGAATTTGAGGGTAAAATCTCACATTTACAAAGAGCACGATGTGTTCGGGGGCTAACTCAAGTGAGCTTGGATAGCCTTACGAAGTGAACAGGCCTAGAGGTTCTGATTAATTGGGGGTTCGAATTGATATGGGTGCCTTCTATAGGTCCAGGGAACCTGTTCTAGAGTGTCGGCTGGGCTCGGAAAGCCCTTGGTATGGATATATTGAAGTCGGAGGGCCATTTCATAGGCTTGGAACTGAGCCGAGGAGTAGAGTTTTTTTGAATCATTTTTGTTTTTTGGCATTACTACCTGTCATGTGTGGGTAACATCTATCAATGGTGCAAATTTGTGGGCAAAAGCTCACAGTCGCCGGGAGCCCGATGTGTTCGGGGCCTAGTTCAAGTTACCTTGGATGGCCTTGGCAAAGTGAATGGCACTCAAGGCTCTCGCAAATCAAGGCCTGAGATCGATATGGGTGCTTATATAGGTCTGGGGAACCCATTCTGGATTGTCGGTCGGGCTCGAAAAGCCCCCAATGCTAAGATATTGAGGCCGGAGGGCCATTTCGTTGGCTGGAGGGTCGTTTCGTAGCCGATAACCGAGCCTAGGACTGTAATTTATTTGAATCATTTTGATATTTCAGCATTGTTATCCTTCATGCATGGGTAACATCTATCAATAGTACGAATTTTAAGGCAAAAGCTCACAGTCGCCGGGAGCCCGACGTGTTCGGGGGCTCACTCAAGTTAGCTTGGATAGTCTTGCCGAAGCGAATGTCCCCGAAGGCCCTAGTAAATTGGGAGTCGAGATCGATATGGGTGCCTTCTATAGGTCCGTGGTACCCGGGCTAGAGTGTCGGCTAGGCTCAAAAATCCCCCGATGCGAAGATATTGAAACCGGAGCATCATTTCATAGGTCGGGAATCGAGTTGGGGACTGCTGTTTTTTCAAATCATTTTGGTATTTTGGCATTACTACCCTTCATGTATGGGTAATATCCATCAATGGTGCGAATTTGAGGGCAAAAGCTCATAGTCTTCGGGAGCCCAATGTGTTCGAGGGCTAGCTTAAGTTAGCTTAGATGGCCTTGGTAAAGCGAAAGTCCCCAAAGGCTCCGACAATTCTGGGGTCAGGATCAATATGGGTGCCCATCTCTCCTAAACTTCCCCCGGTCTTCGACCCGAGCTGTATGAGGCAGAAACTCGTCTCACGTACGGTTCGAAGGCCGAGCCCCACCCAACAGTAATGGTGCGGCTTAGGTCAACTAACATAAAGAAGATACAGTTCACTCAATGATTGCCTTTGGGTTCTGAACTCCGAGTATAGGTTCGAGGAACCCATTTTGAAGTGTCGATTGGCCTCAAAAAGCCCCTAGTACGAAGATATTGAAGCTAGAGGGCAGTCTCACAGGCTTGGAATAAAGTCGAAGACTAGAGTTTTTTGGAATTATTTTGGTTTTTCAGCATTACTACCCATCACGTATGGGTAACATCTATCAATAGTGGGAATTTGAGGGCAAAAGCTCACAATCGCCGAGAGCCCGACATGCTCAGGGGCTAGCTCAAGTTAGGCTGGATGGCCTTGGCAAAGCGAATGGCCCTAGAGGCTCCAGTGAATTAGAGTCAAGATCGATATAGGGGTCTTCTATAGGTTCGAGGAGCACAGGCTATACTGCCAGTTGGGCTCGAAAAGCGCCCGGTGCGTAGATATTGAGGCCGAAGGGCCATTTCATAGGCCGAAAACTGAGACTGGGACTGTAGTTTTTTTAAATTGTTATGCTATTTTGGCATTACTATCCTTCATGTATGGGTAACATCTATCAATGGTGCCAATTTTAGGGCAAAAGCTCACAGTCACTAGGAGCCCGACGTCTTCTAGGGCTAGCTCAAGTTAGCTTGGATGACCTTGGCGAATCGAATGGCCCTAGAGGCTCCGATGAATCGAGGGTTGGGATCGATATGTGTGCCTTCTATAGGTCTGGGGAACCCATTCTAGAGTGCTAGCCTGGCTTGAAAAGTCCCCGATGCGAAGCTATTGATGTCGAAGGGCCGGGAACTAAGCCGAGGACTACAGTTTTTTCAAATAATTTTGGTTTTTCGGCATTATTACCCTTCATGTATGGGTAACATCTATTAATGGTGCAAATTTGAGGGCAAAAGCTCACATTTGCCGGGAGCCTGACGTGTTCGAGGGCTAGCTCAAGTTAGCTTGGATGACCTTGGCGAAGCGAATGGCCCTAGAGGCTTTGGTGAATGAGGGGTTGGGATTGATGTCGGTGCCTTCTATAGGTCAGGGGAACCCAGGGCCGGAGTGCCGTCCGGGCTCAAAAAGGCACCCGGTGCAGAGATATTAAAGCCGGAGGGCCATTTCATAGGCAGGAACTGAGCCGGGGACTGTAATTTTTTTCAATCATTTTGGTTTTTCAGCATTACTACCTTCTTGTATGGGTAACATCTATCAATAGTGCGAACTTGAGGCCAAAAGCTCAATCACCGGGAGCCCGACGTGTTCAAGGGCTAGCTTAGTTCCCAGCTCTTGTGAATGGCCCTGGAGGCTCCGGTGAATTGGGGACCGGGATTGATAGTGGTTCCTTCTATAAGTCTAGGGAACGCAGACTGGATTGCCGGCCGGACTCAAAAAGCACCTGGTTTGGAGATATTGAAGTCGAAGTGTCGTTTCATAAGCGGGAATCGAGCCTGGGATTGCAGTTTTTTCGAATCATTTTGGTTTTTCGGCATTACTACCCTTCATGTATGGGCAACATCTATCAATGGTGCAAATTTGAGGGCAAAAACTCACAGCCATTGGGAGCCTAATGTGTTTGGGGGCTAGCTCAATTTAGCTTAAATGGCCTTAACAAAGTAAATTGCCCTAGAAGATCTAGTGAATCAAGGGGATCGATATGGGTGCCTTAAATCAGTCTGGGGAACTCAGTCCCGATTGTCAACCGAGTTCAAAAAGCCCACGGTGTGGAGATATTGAAGCCGGAGGGCCGTTTCATAGTGTGATGGAGACTAGAGTTTTTTCGAATCGGTTTGGTTTTTTGGCATTAGTAACCATCATGTATGGGTAACATCTATCAATGGTGCAAATTTTAGGGAAAAAGCTCACAGTTGCCAGGAGCCCGACGTGTTCAAGGGTTAGCTCAAGTTAGCTCGGATGGCCTTGGCGAAGCGTATAGCCCCAAAGGCCCCAATGAATTGAGGGCAAGATCAATATAGGTGCCTACTATAGGTGCAGGGAACTCGAGCCGGAGTGCCTGCTGGGTTCAAATATCCCCTGGTGCAAAGATATTGAAGCCGGAGGGCTATTTCATAGGCTGGGAACCGAGTCGGGGACTATAATTTTTTTCAAATATTTTTAATTTTTTGACATTAGTACCCTTCATGCATGGGTAACACCTACCAATGGTACGAATTTTAGGGAAAAAGCTCAGAGTCGCGAGGAGCTCGATGTGTTAAGGGGCTAGCTCAAGTTAGCTTAGATGCCCTTAGCAAAGCATTTGGCCCCGAAGGCCCAGGTGAATTGGGGGCAGGATTAATATGGGTGGCTCCTATAGGTCCAGGGAACCCAGGCTGGAGTGCCGGCCTGGCTCGAAAAGCCCCCGGTGCAGAGATATTAAAGTCAGAGGGTCATTTCATAGGTCGGGAACTGAGCCGGGCACTGCAGTTTTTCCAAATAATTTTGGTTTTTAGGCATTACTACCTTCATGTACGGGTAACATCTATCAATGGTGCAAATTTGAAGGCAAAAGTTAATGGCCCACTTGGAGCTCCCGATTCATGGTGCGGCTCAGCGAAGCAGTCGTGCCATCTTACTTATTTAAAGTTTGAGAATAGGTTGAGGGCGTTGCGCCTCCAATGCCTCTAATCGTTGGCTTTACTTGATGGAGCTTGTCCCGAGCTCCAGCTATCCTGAGAGAAACTTTGGAGGGAACCGGATACTAGATGGTTTGATTAGTCTTTCGGCCCTATACTCAAGTCAAACAAACAATTTGCACGTAAGTATCGCTGCGGGCCTCCACCATAGTTTCCTCTGGCTTCGCTCGCTTAAGCATAGTTCACCTTCATTCGGGTCCCGATAAGCATGCTCTCACTCGAACCCTTCTCAGAAGATCAAGGTCAGTCAATGGTGCAACCCTTAAGGGGATCCTACCAGTCAGCTTCCTTCTGCCTTACGGGTTTACTCGCCCGTTAACGCGTACACATGTTAGACTCCTTGGTCTGTGTTTCAAGACGGGCCAAAAGGGGAGCCCGTTGGCTGATGCCGAGAGCACGCAGGTGCCAAGGAATGCCCTGAAGGCACGCACTGTGGTCCACGATCGTCGCAATGGCATCTCCATAGGTGTATCGAAAGCTCGAGCTTGGGGCAACGCATCAGTCCGTACCCCAAGTCGATGGATGAACCGGATTGTCACCGTTCCACATCTGATTAAGGCGCATCACCAGCCCTCATCTACTTTCCTCCTGATAATTTCAAGCACTCTTTAACTCTCTTTTCAAAGTCCTTTTCATCTTTCCCTAACGGTACTTGTTCGCTATTGGTCTCTCACTCGTATTTAGCTTGGGATGGAATTTACCGCCCAATTTTGGCTGCATTCCTAAACAACCCAACTCACAGATAGCACCTCATAGTGTGATAGGGTCTGGGCACAATGGGGCTCTCACCTTCTCTGGCGCCCCCTTCCAAGGGACTTAGGCCCCGTCCACCGCTGAGGACGCTTCTCTAGACTACAATTCAAATGATGGGGGCATCCAATTCTCAAGCTAGGCATTTCTCAATTCGCTCACCGTTACTAGGGGAATCTTGGGAAGTTTCTTTTCCTCCACTTATTGATATGCTTAAACTCAGCAGGTAGTCCCGCCTAACTTGGGTTCGCGTTGGTAGCGTGCCATTAGGGACGCGTTGAGGTCGCGCTATTTTGAGGCAAGCATCCACGCATGACCATGTCTTAAAACCACCGATTGTCGTGGCATTCATAACTAGGGACTAGGCTTTTGGGCCAATCGCGGGCGACCGGTGCACGGGAGGTTAGAATCCGCCCCTAATGGGGTGTTAGCGACGTTGCATGACACCTAGGCAAACGTGCCTTCGGCCAAAAGGCTTTGGGAGCAACTTGCATTCAAAGACTTGATGGTTCGTGAGATTCTGCAATTCACACCATGTATCGCATTTCGCTATGTTCTTAATCGATGCAAGAGCTAAGATATCTATTGCCAAGAGTCATTTTGTTTATATACAGAGGACGACGCATCCTTGCGGCCTCCCATTTTTGGGCCCAACGAGAACATGCCATTCTCGTTTCGTGTTTCCTTGGCGCATCCTGCGTCGGGGTTGGCTGAAGGAATGGGTCGAGCATGTGAGAAGGGCCGAAGCAAATCCCAGCAGCATCGGATGTAGCCTTTAGGCTCGCCCTTGCATGTATAGACGTGTTTACGAGTTGTTCTAGTATGCAAGTTTTGACAATGATCCTTCTGTAGGTTCACCTATGAAAACCTTGTTATGACTTCTCCTTCATCTAAATGATATGGTTCAGTGGACTTCTCATGACATTGCCGGTGGTGAACTGCCCACGTCGCTGCGATCCGAACACTTCATTGAACCATTCAATTGATAGGAGCGACGGGCGATGTGTACAAAGGGAAGGGACGTAGTCAACATGAGTTGATGACCTACACTTACTAGGAATTCCTCTTTGATGTCCAACAATTGTAATGATATATCCCCATCATGATGAAATTTCAAAGATTACTCGAGCCTGTCGGCCAAGGCTATATACTCATTGAATACATCAGTGTAGCGCGTGTGTGGCCCAAAACATCTAAGGTCATCACAGACCTGTTATTGCCTCAAACTTCCTTGGCCTAGAAGGCCATAGTCCCTCTAAGAAGCTGGCTGTGGAGGGTCACCTCTGCAAAGCTAGTTAGCAGGCTGATGTCTCATTCGTTAACGGAATTAACCAGATAAATCGCTCCACCAACTAAGAACGGCCATGCACCACCACCCATAGAATCAAGAAAGAGCTCTCAGCCTGTCAATCCTTACTATGTCTAGACCTAGTAAGTTTCGCCGTTTTGAGTCAAATTAAGCTATAGGATCCACTCCTGGTGGTGCCCTTCTGTCAATTCCTTTAAGTTTCAGCCTTGCGACCATACTCCCCCTGCAACCCAAAGACTTTGATTTCTCATAAGGTGCCAACGAAGTCTAAAAGCAACATCCGCCGATCTCTAGTCGGCATCATTTATGGTTGGGACTAGGATGGTATCTGATCATCTTCGAGCCCCCAACTTTCATTCTTGATTAATGAAAATATCCTTGGAAATGCTTTCATAGTTGTTCGTCTTTCATAAATCCAATAATTTCACCTCTAACTATGAAATATGAATGCCCCCGATTATCCCTCTTAATCATTACTCCGATCCCGAAGGCCAACATAATAGGACCAAAATCCTATGATGTTATCCCATGCTAATGTATATAGAGCATGAGCTTGCTTTGAGCACTCTAATTTCTTCAAAGTAATAGTGCCGAAGGCACAACTCGGCCAGTTAAGGCTAAGAGCGCATCACTGGCAGAAGGGACAACCGATAGGTGCACACCGCGAGGCGGACTAATTGACCCAACCCAAGGTCTAACTATGAGCTTTTTAACTGTAACAACTTGAATATATGCTATTGGAGCTGGAATTACCACGGCTGTTGGTACCAAAAATGCCCTCTAATGATCCTCGTTAAGGGATTCAGATTGTACTCATTCCAATTATTAGACTCATTGAGCCCGGTATTATTATTTATTGTCATTACCTCCCCATGTCAGGATTGGGTAATTTGCGCGCCTGTTGCCCCCCTTGGATATGGTAGCTGTTTCTCAAACTCGCTCTCCAGAATCGAACCCTAATTCTCCATCACCCATCACCATCATGGTAGGCCTCTATCCGACTATCGAAAGTTGATAGGGCAAAAATTTGAATGATGCATCGCCGACACGATGGTCATGTGATCCGTCAAGTTATCATGAATCATTAGAGCAATGGGCAGAGCCCTTGTCGACCTTTTATCTAACAAATGCATCCCTTTTAGAAGTTGGGGTTTGGTGTATTAGCTTTAGAATTACTACGGTTGTCTGAGTAGCAGATACCATCAAACAAACTATAACTAATTTAATGAGCCTTTCACAGTTTCACAATCTAAATTAGTTCATACTTAAACATGCATGGCTTAATCTTTGAGACAAGCATATGACTACTGGCAATATCAACTAGGTAGCATTCCTTCGCGACGTCGGCGCTCACACGACCCCACCTTGCTCGTGGCGACACGGCATAAATAAGGCTCAAAATGGGTGCGTCCGTCATTCCTAGAGACATTAGTTGGGCCAATGGAGCGCATACATTCACACCCTCCGCCCGCATAACACTTTGCTTTCGAAAGCACGAGCGAGCAATACATGGGCCATAGTAGTCGAGTCAACGTGCTTGGAACACGAATGCCACTGCGAGATTCGCCCCATGCACACGAGATGCATGAGCTAAAATAAAAATGAACAATTCAAATTTTGCTCCCATGGGTACACTGCACAAGAATGTGTGACCTTGCCTCGAGAAAAGAAATTAAAACTCTATTCGAGACTAAGGAGGATGATAAGATCGACAAGTCGTTGCACGAGCAAGGATACTGCCGACCTAAACATTTGAACTACCACTCATGCACCCTTAATATCCGTTGAGCCACAGCAAAACTTGACGAATAAGGACTCAATTAGCCGAGATCGAGAATTGCCGCCACACCGAGTTAAGCCACAACCTGCACCATGGAGCGCAGTTTAGAAATGCAACTTGCGGGAAGGGGGGAAGGGTCCATCAAACTGCATGTCCACACTCACCCGCACTCTTAACGTTGACTGTGCCGAGCCAAACCAAGGCAATGATGACTTGATTGGTCTAGACCAAGAATCGACTCCACACCAAGTTAGGCCCAACACGCAGAGTTTAGAGCACTGGTGAGCAATGGGTATGGAAGGGTCCATCGAGTGCCATGCCCACACCACCAGCGCCTATAACGTTGACTGTGTCGGCCCATATCCGAGGCAACGACAACTCAATCGGCTGAGATCGAGAATCGGTGCCATGCCAAGTCAGGCCCAACACGCACCGTCAATAGCGATGGTGAGCACTGGGCATGCCATGCCCATTACTTGCTCGCACTATTAACAATGATTGAGCCAGGCCAAACCTGACACAACGACGACTTGATTGGCTGAGATCGAGAATCGGTGCCACGCCAAGTCAAGCCCAACACACATCGTTAATAGCGCAGGTAAGCAATGGGCATGGAGGGGGGGAAGGGGGAGGGGATTGCACGCCTAGTGTGCCTCCCACTGCTCACGCGCACTATTTACATTGATAGAGCCAAACAAAACTCGACTAACAATGACTCATTTGGCTGACACTGAGAATCGAGCCACACTAAGTTCTCCCTAACACGTAACATCAAGGGTGCGGGTAAGTAGCGAGGGTGCATGGGTTGGGCGAATGGCATGCCTAGGCACACCATTCGCCCACCTAGAAAATAAAACAAACCCAAGTGTAGCATAAGGAAACATTGTTAAATCCCAACCATCACTCCCCTATAAGATTTTATTCTGGGAACCTTTGGCCGTGAAATTTTGGGTGCCATCATAAAAAACATAAAGAATTGAATGGGGTACCTTTGGTCCCGAGATTCAATCCGGAGGGTGGTCAAATAAAAATTTTGATGAAAATGCCCCTAGAGGGGGTTAAAAATTCATAAAAGAATGGAAACATCACCCGAAGGCCACAATTTTCTATGTGGAATGCTTAAATATCGTTATGGAATTATTGATGTGGCTGCCGATCGTCTGTTTGCCTGAGAGCATGAGGAACGGACGTTTCATAGGCCGAGACCTGAGCCAGGGTCCGAGATTTTTTTAGAATCATTTTGCGTGTTTGACATTAGTCCCCTTCATGTATGGGAGAAATCTACCGATGGTGTGAATTTGAGAGGAAAAGCTCATAGTCGCCGGAAGCTCGACGTGTTCGGGGGCTAGCTCAAGTTAGCATGGACGGCCTAGGCGAAGCGAATGGCCCGGATGCCTCAGCTAATCTGAGCCAAAATCAATATGGATGCCTTCTATAGGTCTAAGGAACCCAAGCCAGAGTGTCGGCCGGGATTGAAAGCCCCCGGAGCAAAGATATTTAAGCTAGAGGGTCGTTTCATAGGCCGGGAACCGAGCTGGGGACTGTAGTTTTTTCAAATCATTTTGGATTATCAGTATTAGTCCCCTTCATGTATGGGTAACATCTACCAATGGTGTGAATTTGAGGGCAAAAACTCAGTCACCGGGAGCTCGACATGTTGGGGGGGCTAGCTCAAGTTAGCTTGGATGGCATTGGCGAAGTGAATGGCCCTAGATGCTCCAGCTAATTGAGGGTCGGGATTGATATGGATACCTTCTATAGCTCTGAGGAACCCGACCCAAAGTGTCGGCCAGGCTTGAAAAGCCACCGATGCAGAGATATTAAAGCTGGATGGCTGTTTCATAGGCCAAGAATCGAGCCGGGGACTGCTGCTTTTTCGAATTATTTCACTTTTTCGGTAAAAAAGACTAATGTAAGAAAAATTGGAAGTTATTATTCCTTCCTACTGAATGCTAAAATCAGAATTGAAATACTAGAAAGTCATCTTATTTATCAAATAGACTAAAGAATTGTCACTGAAACTAATTATGGATATTCTATGTTAAATATTAAAATTAAGTAAATATTATTAAGTAAATATTAAAATTAAGTAATTAAGTAATATAATAAGTAAAGAATCACTATTTTTTTTTACATTACAAAAAAGGAAACAAAAGTGTTAATAAGCCAAGAATACATACATATAAGCATTTCCTCATTTTATAAGTAGTTCATTTGACTTGACTTGAGTCTTTCTAAAATTTTTCCTAAAGTTAAAGTAAAATGAATAAGATATATGAATCAAATCTGTCTCAATTGTTAGATAGATTTAGAATTATTCATTTTAGAATTAGAATTTTTTATTAAAGCTAAAGACAAAATATCTTAAAACGAAGTTAGTAAAAAAAAATACATATGTTTCGTATGTCTTTTCTTTATTTGTTAATAAGATTTTAATAGGCACAGACATTGAAATGGATATCTTCCATTCAAAATGAACCCTATCTACTTCCCCAATTGTATAATTGTATGAGAAGTGATAAATGATAAATCAAATAAGGAAGAATCCTTTTTTTTATATAGAATATCTAGGATGGAATAGTCCCCTTCTTGTCGGGGTAACATCTACCAATGGTGGAAATTTGAGGGTAAAAGCTCACAGTTGTCAGGTGCCCGACGTGTTCAGGGGCTAACTGAAGTTAGCTTGAATGGCCTTGGCAAAGTGAATGGCCTAGGAGGCTCTGACAAATCGAGAGTCGGGATTAATATGGATGCCTTCTATAGGTCTAGGGAACTCGAGCTGGAGTGTTGGCCAGTCTTGAATAGCCCTCAATGCAGAGATATTGAAGTCGAATGGTCGTTTCATCGGCCAAGAACCGAGCCGAAGACTGTAGTTTTTTGAATTGTTTTGCTTTTTTGACATTAGTCCCCTTCTTGCCCTAGTAACATTTGAAATTGTAACATCCCAATTTTTGGAAAACTTGGAATGATTTATAAAGTAATTTCCAACTTACATTTCATAATGTTAATGCAATTTTTGCTTCTTTATTGTTGAAAATTAAGCTTGATTAATTGATGTTATTATTATTTAATAGTATTTTGTTATTCAAAATGTAAGTTATATGATTTAATACTAGTGTTATTTATTTAATTATCTAAAGTGTGTATTTATTTAAATGCACTATTATAATATATAGTAGTATTTTAAATAGGTTAAAGTGTGGGTTGAAACTAAGAATATAAGACAAAATTAAAGAAATATAATAATAATAATAATAATAATAATAATAATAAAAATAATAAATCACAAAAAAAAAAAAGAAAAACACTTACATTTTTCTCTTTCCCCGTTTATCTCTCCCATTTCCCTCTCCCTCTCCTCCATTTCGTCAATCATCTCCCCCTCTCTGTCACTTCCATCTCCGGCCAAACGGTAGCAAAGAACCACCATTATTCCGGCCTCTCTCTTTCCCTCTCTCTCACTCTTCCATTTTCGCAGTCTCTCCCTCTCTGTCAGAAGCGGCAACCTCGTTTCCCAGCCACTGTCGACCACGAGCGAGGAGGCTGAGAAGTCGATCGGCCTTCTTCACGGTGCTAGAGGCGAGTTGCACCTCCCCTCCCTCCGATCGTGCCTACAATAGCACAAGGCTGCTCCCTTTTCCCTTACCACGCGTCTGCCTCTATGGTAGTCCCGTCTCTTCGATTTACCAGCAAAGTTAGGCGTTGCCAGCAAGCTCCTCTTGCTCAGGTTAGTCTATAATCCAACCTATAATGCTTAATTCGATTGATTTTGATAGATTAAGCCATTGATGAAAGATTTAGAGTTAGGTTTTGATTTGTATAAAATTGGGTATTTTGATAAAATTAGACATTAGATGACAAAATTGAGTTGGGAGTTGAGTTCTATGTGAAAATCTGAATGTTTTGATGTGTTGATTGCAAATTTCTAGTGACTTCAATTTTTCGGCCACCATCTTAGGCAGTTCCGATGCCAGCGCCAGCGAAGCCGCAGCAAGGTATTGAGAGACAGAATGCTCTCCTCGACGCGGTGAGCGCAACTGTATAATTAGATTTTGCGTTTGAAGTTTACTGCTTATTTTGTAAATTAATTTAAATATTTTTGAAGTTAAAATAAATATAATTTTTATTAAGAAGATATGGTTATATTTGAATATAATTGTGAAATTTGATAATTTGGAATTAGTTAAGTAAATTAGTTTACGAATTGAAAGAAATTATATAATTTATGACGTAATGAAGTTGAATAATTTAAATATTAAATGAAGAATGTGATGGCTAGAAATGAAATTTTTGCCTTAGCTTGAGTTAGAAATCAAACTTGATTTTAGTTAATATATTAAGGACAAGTAAACTCAATTGTTAAATAAATTGATTTGGGTTGAGTACAATTATGAAGTTATTTAGTAATTAAATGTCTTGATGATATATTGGTATATATGATCTAAATATGTTTGATTATATAAGCTAAATTGTGATTGGAATTGATGGATGGAGGATGGGAAAAACATTATTAATGGTTGCCCGTGGATTTGGGTTGTGATTTGATGCTTATTTATATATTTTTGATAATGGTGATGGTTCCATTTATAGAGGAAATGCTGCTGAAATTTTATTAACTATGGATAAACTATTAATGAATTAGTGTTCAATATTTGATTAATGGAATGCAAAAAAAGTAGACTTATAAATAATATTAAGTACCATAAGTTTACATGCATTTCTTATATTAAACACAGTGAATGAATGATTGTTTAAGTATGTATGTGTATCAAATATGAAAAATGACTTTTATGATAAACATGTTATGATTAATTATAAGTTATAAAGGTTTAGTATAATTTCTAAACCAAGCAATTACTGTGATAGTGAAAAGATTAAAGAAAAAATGAGTTTGTAAGAAATGTTATGAAATAATGAGAAAATAGGTTTTGGACTCAAAACACTTAGTGTGAATCTGTTGTATGATCTAATTTATTCTGTAAGATGAGCATGCTCGGCTTTGATGCCATTCTGATATGATATAAGCTATGATCATATGCTAGGCTCTTGATGCTTTCTATTTGAGCGAACGTACCTTATCTGTTTCTGAAATCTCATCTGCTTCATTTTCTCCTAGTTGTATTTGTGCCCCATATGAAAGAACTTGCTTTTAAGAAAATTAAGATAATAAGTTTCGTTATATGATTTGGTTTATTATATAATAAGAATATGTGAATATGGTAACAAAAAAATAAATATGGTAAGTGATATGGATGTTGGTTTTAAATTAAATAGCATGTTTGACTAAAAATATAGAATAAGGTAAAGAATACATGATACGACATTTATAATGAGTAATATGATTGTAATTGTTTTTAGCAATAATTATTCATAATTTATTAGCCATTTCAAATATACATATATATTTTCAAAATCTATGTTTAAATTAATGAATGTAATAAGCACCACTGAGTTTTATACTCAGCGTGTAGAGTTTTTCACGCGTAGGTTGAAGATTGTAGGTAGTCATGATTTAAAACTCCAGTATCAGTATCAGAGATGGAGGAGGATATGTCAACGGACTTGAGCATGGAAGTACTATGAACTTGGCATGTGGTATAAGAAATTTTAATTGGAGTAAATGTATTTTAAGTTTGAATGGTATTTATATAATTTAAGTAAACATAACTTTTATTATTTTAATTATATGATAAATTATCTATTTGGATATTAAGTATTATGATTTAAGTTTTATATCCTATTATTTGAAAATGATATATTTGATACCAAATTAAATTTATATGGATTATATGATTTATTTCCTTTTAAGTTTTGTTTATATTTTATCAAATTATTTAATTGCCATACATGTGGTATTAATAATTAAGGTTTTGCAAATTAAGATAACAGATTATTACTAAAACTTTATCTAATTATTAAGTTTTCTGCAAATACATTAAATGTGTGTAATATTTATATCTTATCACGAATAAACTGTTTCTTAAATATGTACTCATTTATGGAGATAAACAAATTTTAAGTCTAAATGGATTTTGAATATAACATCATTTTATTAAGCTGTTTTCTTTATACAATAAGTAATAATGAATGTGTTAAGCAATTATGTGTCTCTTGCATATAATGTGATACTCACTGCCTAGTCCTATAGGACCGGATAGGGGGTGTTATATTTAGTAGTATCAGAGCTATTGGTTTAAGCGGTTTTGGAAAATAAGAAAATAAGAATTTTATTTATAAATGAAATATCTGTAGTACTATTTCATGCCACTCAAGTCTGAACTGAAACCTCCCTCTCTGATGTGGATCTGGTAAGATTATTAAATTATTGTGATATATTTAGAATTATAGAGGTGACCCTTTAATGTTATTGTTAAATATATATGGTTGATTAATATTTATCCATAATTGAATTAAGTTTCATAAGATGATATTTTAATATGAATGATTATGACATTATAAGAGATTGATTGGTATAAATATTTTTATTAAATTAGTTGGTTTTACAATAAGATGGTATATTCAGTCAGTGAAGTATAATAAAATCTTTATGAATACAATATTTGTGTTTGTGTATAAGTTTGGGAGGAAATGAATTATGAGGTGATTTGAGATGTTTAATTGGACTGTTGAAGTGATATGAATTGATATAAGCTCATAAATGAGTTTTCTGTTTGCTAAAAATTTTATGATGCAAATGATTTCTAATATGACCTGTGATATGTGAATGAATACATGAGTGCAAATTGTTATTTGTATAGACTTTTTGAAGTTATGTTAAATTGTCATATGGATGAAACTGTGAAATGAGTTTGAAGTACTTAGACATTATAAGTGGATAAGATTTTGATACCCATAAGGGAAAAAGAGTGCTTTTATGTTCTGACCAGATGTAAAAGTATGATTTATTCTCTTATTTAATAGTTTGTGAAAGCATTTAGGAAGTATATGAAATTGTAAAGTCTCCTTAGATGAAAAGAAGAGAATAAGTACATGAAAATTTTAAAAGTTTACTTCCATAATTGCTAAGAACCATAGTATATGTTGATGAATTTTGGCCTGATCAACCATTATTCTTTTACAATGCTAAGGTTATATTGTCACGATCCAAAATTGTGAGCCGGGCCAGCACTAGGACCGAGGTAAGTTTAAGGCCTCCGAGGTCCGTAGTAAATCTAAACTATCAAAATCCATTACTATTAATATCTGACTAAGGAAATAACAAGTTCATATTATGATATTAATCAGAGTTAATATTTCTGGCCCAGCCTTAATACTATATACTGTTCACAGCTCTCATATCCATTTAATAAAAATGCATTCTCATATAAAGTTTATCTACCGTAATATAGTCAAACTATTCCTATCATACAGTCTCCAAGTATTCAAAAATCACTCCACAATTTATTTATAATCACATGATAATTTCTTTTACATAACCAAATATTAATTAGATATCTTAACTGCGGAATTAAATAAAATGTGCTGAAAACCACAAACTTATTAAACGATTCATACTAACATGTTTAAATCTCTACGAAGAAGGATACAGAGTCTTATGGACCAGCGAAACTTTTATTTCTTGAAAAATGTTTATGGAAAAGGGGGGTGAGTTTAACTAAACTCAGTGAATAATAATAAAAAATGCAAACCCACGCATTCAAGCAGAATGTTTCTACAATATATAAAATGGACATACTTTCACAAGCACATGACACAACATCAGCATTTTCAAATAAATCACATTCAAATATTCACAACATATGAAAATTGATCAGTAGTATCACAAATCCATCCACTGGCCCTTGGCCTACCTTTTTCTCATTAACACACACACACACACACACACACATATTAGGGAGCCGATCCCCTACACTCAGCTAATGGTGCCATAATGACCTATGTCGTCTCAATTTCCACCCAGATACAAAGAACATCATTTTCTCATCACAAATGTTCAACAATTTAATCAATACAATATATGCAACATATATGAGTGCAATCAAAGGCTGAAATTATATAATATTATAAAACTGAAATATTATATTTATAAGATGAGCAATATAATTATAATAATAATAGAAATGAGAAATGAATACGTATTATATTTAAATAATATAGGGGCTATGATATGCATATGAGATGCATGTATGCAGAATGATGTGCATCATTTATTATTACTCACAGTGACTACAGAATGATTCAGGTCTGCCCTGGATTCTGACTTGAAAGAGCAGTAGAAAAACTTGGTTAATCTAAAAGACACATATAATAAGGGAATTACAATCAGATAAACAATTCCCTTAATTCAGAATTTAAAGAATTGATTCAATACACCTATCTGCTCATTTTATTTTTTTGACTAAATTGCTATTCTTATTAAAATATTATTTTCACAAAAAAATATGACTGTCCACTTATTTTAATACAACCCACCTTTCTAAAATAACAATCTCGTATACTAAACAATTATTCAAATAATAATTACAATAACTCTATAACTTCTAATGAACCTTTTACATTATTCTTAAATTCATATTTCTAATAACTCACCATATAATATAATTTTTAATATTAAAGTAATTATTGCTTACCACCGGATAATTTATTTGATACCTAATTATCACTTTAATTTATAAAAAATATGTTATTATATTAAATACTTAAAATTCCTAATTCTAATATCGTCACAAATATGTTTATGCTCCTAAATGTATTCTAACACCAACAATAATAATTTCTCATTAATATTTTTTATTTAACTCACCACATATATATTTTTATCAATTCTTTCAAACGTTCATCATTATATTAACTATCCTTAAAATATCTATTTTCCATTTTTTCAAACTTCAATAATCACTCTAACTCCGAAATTATCACACTCAAATCAATTTCATTTATCCTAACATTTTAACCATTAATTTCATTAATCTCATTTCTGCAGAGGATACCAATCACAAATATTTCAATTCGCTAATTATCCATTAATAACAATTCCGGCTAATAAAAATATTTAAATATAATTCGTTAGCAATTTCACCAAATATTTATTTTCATCCCGAAATTACCTTAAATTCAATATTTCATATAATAATACTTATTTCACCAAAATTCTAATTAATGTCCGGAATAAAAATTTAATTATCTAAAAACCTTTAATAATATCCATTAATATAACTAACTAACCTTTAAATTCGATTTATCATAAATTCATATCAACCTAATTTAATTCATAATTGATTAAATTCTCAAAATACCATTTTAATATAATATTTCCAACCTTATCAATAGAAATCTATTTTTCCACATTAATTCCTTTAATCAATCCAATAATTAGTTCTACTATCTAATATACTCCATTTATTAAAATCCTTCAAATATACCCATTAAACATTAATAAACTAATTTTCATAATTGTGGAATATAAATAATAATTAATTAATTTACTAGCTCTCAAAATCAATTAAAGTCTTATAATTACCCTCTAGTTATCCAAATCATCAATTAATTTATTTTATCCAATTTCTCTAATTAATTGATCACATAACTAATTAATTGGACCAAAAATACTAAAATCTACCAAATAACCAATATCAAATTATTCTTCATAATTCTTACTCTAAGCCAGAAATAATGACTCTCAATAATAAATCGTCCACCAAAATTCAAACAATATACCTTCTAAATATAATAAAATCAATCAAAATAATAATTAAATTTCTATAACCAATCAAATACTATAATTAATCAATTACCTAATTAACTACCAACTTCATCCCTAAAACAATTAACTACCATCCGACGATGGTTTGTCGGAAAAAAAAAAATAGTGTCGCACAGTATTTTTTAAAAATATCTGATGTGGATCTAATTTTAATTAATTCGGTCCAATAAAAAAATAATTGGTCTGATTTTTAATTGATTAACAATTACTCGATTAATTTTGAGACGAACCAAAATGGTTTTCGGTCTTGATAATATTACGTGGCGTAATATTATTGGCTAATAATTTAACGATTAAATTTAAATGAGAATATTTTGAAATAAAAATTTCAGAGTATTACAATTTGCCGCCAAACTTTTAATCATTTTTCTCCTTATTGTAACATTAACATGTTTTTGTCTAACGGAAAGAAAATTTCTTTCAAGTATAAATCAAGGCTTGGTAGAATTTTTAAAGGTATAAGACCAAAAATTATTGTTCTATTTTTATATTACAAACTCTTTTATCCTTCTTCTTCTTTTTCTTCTTCCTACTTTCATGGTTATTTTCTAAGAGAAAACTTATTTTTTTAGAGATAAACTAATTTTGTGTTTTTATATCATAAACTTTCTTATCTTAGAATCCTTCTTCTTCATGCTTTTATTGCATAAATTCTAAGAGAATGTTATAATCAATCTTTAGACAGAGATTTTCAAAACTAATACGTTTCATTTATAAAAATCTCTTTCCTAATCTTAATGTGGCAGGTTTTGTAAATCTATAATAGATTAGAACTTTTTAAATCTCAAAATCTATGAGTGACAACTTTGTGTAAGGCTTGTGTGTAAGGGTTTTCATGCACTCATCATGTGTGAGAGTAAGTCTTGTAAGTTTGCTAGTTCTTTAAAAAAATTAGGGTTTAAGTTTTCTAGTTCTTTAACAAAGACTAGAGGTTAAGTTTTGCTTGTTCTTTGAAAAAAAAATTAAATTTTCTAGTTCTTAAGAAAAACTAGTGGAGTTAAGTTTTCTAGTTCTTTAACAAAAACTAGAAGGTAAGTTCACAAGTTTTTTGAAAAACTTGTTGGTTATGTGTAGTGCTAAGTGTTAAGACTATTTCTATTGTTATAAACTTTACTCTTATCTTTGAAAAGAGTTAAATAGTGGAGAATCTCAAGATAATATCTTGAGGAGTGGATATAGGCATGAAAAGTGCCGAACCACTATAATTGTTGGTTTTTGATTTTCTCCTCTTATCTTTCTTTTTATGGTATTACTTATCTTTTCACACTCACACACTTTAATCTAAATAATATGTTATTATCTTGATCATTCTATGTTCTGAGTTATTGAAACTTTGTGATTAATATTGCTTCAAACTGAAACTATTTCTAAGTTACAGAGTTGACCAGCTTAGTGAGCTATTTTTAGACTAGTTGATTGATTAAGTATTATAGATAATCTTTTGTTTAAGTGAGTTATATGATTCTTAATCTGCAAAATTACTTGAGTACCTTTATGCTTATGCTGTGTTTTAAAAAGGTCTTTAAAGTCTAGTTTTTTTTATAATTACAATTCACCCCCCTCTTATGTATATGTTAGTTATATGCCCTATAGCCAATTTGATTGATTATATTTTAGGATATAATATTTCATGCAATAAATATTTAATTATTAATAAAAGACATTTATTTATCTTTTATATTCTATCGATAGAATCTTGGTAAAAGATAAAATCCATGAGGCAATATTGCTTTGCAAAATAAATTATAATGTGGTTATAATTATGAGTTTTATATTTACATTAAAGTAATGTCTCTAAATATTCCTGCTCAATATTCTCCTCATTATTGAACGATGATTAGAGCTGTTGAGACTGATACATATTATGTTCTTTCCTTAGGGAAACAACTGTTCTCATAAGCTGAGATATATGTGATATCTAGAACTAATATGTAGGTGCTTGTTGTTTAAACAAGTCCATTGAATTGACCTGCATGAGAATTCCATATGGAGAGTTATTTTTGTCTATGAAATACTCAAGTGATGGTCGTGTAAGTGGTTTGACTTTCCAAATATTTGGATAGTCTTGACATATTGCTAGACAATATACTTGATCTTCAAATATTAATTAGTTAATATTTGTTGTCAACATATTTGGAATCTAGAAGGTTACACACATAAGAATGGATATGAGAAAGTGAAAGTGAGAAATCGAATCAAGTATGACTTGATTGCAAATAAGTTTGGTGGAGTTAAGGATAAAATTGTAATTTATATTTGATTATAATTTTATCTAGATTATTAAGTATTGACTTAATTCATTTATATTTAAAATTTATTAAGATAAATTTTAGATTAAACTAACAAAATATTTTAATTATGATTTATTTATTTAAATAGTTAAATAAATAAATAAAATTGATTAAATTGAAAATTCTAATAATATATGTATTATGATTTATTTATTTAAATAAATAAATACGCACATATATATTTAGTTATAATTTATTTATTTAAAAAAATTTAAATAAGTAATTATAATTAATTTATTTGTGACCTAAGGTTTTTCTATATAAAGTTTAAAAAACAGTATAGACTGTATATGTGAATGTGAGAGCGAGTTGTTGCTCATAGCCACAAAACAAAAGAGAGAACTTATGATAGCAAGCACTATCATATATTCTAATCTTTCAATACTCTAAAAGTAATTTTAGAATTTTTCGATTGTCCATTCGTGTGAATACTGCTAGAGGCCGGACGTTTGAACGGCTTGTGTTTTACGAAAATCTAGTCCTGTTGATCGAAGTTTCGAAAAATCTGCAAAAGAGATATTTTTCTAAACATATTTTATTGTCTTCTTCATTTAAACGGATCCCTGTTAGTATAATTAATTTGTTTTAATTATATTATTTCACTGTGCATATTTGATGTTGAAACCTAACAGTTGTATAAGAGTTATCGTTTAAATGTTTAAGGTGTAAAATAATATATTGATTATTGGGATTAATTTCGAATTAATTAATGCGCTCAGATTTGATATTTCAACAAAAAAATCAAATATGATGTTTTGAATTTTCCAGATCTTTTATTCAATTAAATTTGATTTAATGAAAGTAAAAAAAAATTGGAAATTCATTTGTTGAAGAGCAGAGAACTGTTCTGTTGCTGCCATCGCCGGGCCGGAAGTTGTTGAGCCGTGGGTGGCGGTGCTACGTTCGGCTCGCCTGGACGCACGCCACCTCCCTGAGTGCTCCGGTGAAGGCCCGATGATGCTACGATGGTGCTGCGTTTTCAGATAAAAAAAAAAATTGGAAGCACTGTTTTCCGGCGAGACAGCACTACTCAAGGCCGGAGATGGACTGTCCATGGTGGTGCGACCACCGCTGGACCGTCCCTTAGCCGAGCAGGTGCCATCGATTGGCTGGGAACACCGCTGGACATCAGCGGCGCTGGGTTTCAAAGTTTGAAACCCGTTGCCGCTGTTTGAAGAAGATGACAGCGCAATTACATTTTGGTCCCTACAAGTGTCTGATTATTTACAATTGGGTCCAAACGTGTTTATTTGTTTTCAATTAAATCCTGAAATTAGTTTTAATTGGGTATTTTAATTAATTTTGAATTAATTAAATTTTGAGGACCATTAAAATTAACTGTCAGTGACTAAAATTTGAATTCAGAATATTTTTCTAATTTTGTTAGACAATAAAAATTAAAAGAGTTTAATTTGTAATAAAATTATTTTTTGAATTTATTCCTAATTGGATTAGGGAATAAATTGAATTGTTATTAATTCTAATATGATTAGAATTAGTAAAATTGATTTATGAAATAATTTTATAACTTCTAAAATTAGTTTTAATGAGATTTGATATATGAATAAAATTATTTTATTCATAAATTGATTTTAAAAAATATCAAATATCAAATTTTAATTGTTAAAATTTTATTTTCAGCACATAAGTCCAATAATTAATATATATATTATTATTAGATAATATTTAAATGCATTTAATATGATTATCATGCATGATGGGTGATTATGAACATTAAAAAAGACTTATGTGATTGGTTTACTATATTTAATTGAATGGTTCATGGGTGTCGATGCCACAAAAAATAATTTTTAATTTCTTAATCTAGATAAATTGTAGATAGGGAAAGAATGATCAAATCCTAGAGACTAACAAAATCTGATTTTTAATTTGAAACCAGTTCATAAAGATAAATAAAAAAAGGGGGGTTTTGATCAAATAGCAATTAAAAATAATAACTAAGTAACAGAAAGCGATAAAATAAATATTAAATACCAATAGAAGAAATGATTCAGCCAAGGGTGATTCGTATCATGAGATTCGTATCATGAGATTCTCCTGATTGATCATTGATACAAAGATAATTCTAAAAATTGAAAGACTGACAGGTTATAATATTTAAATAAACACTTCCGAAAAATCTTTCCGTAATATTATATTAAGTAGACAAAGCGCTAGAATAATTCCTAATTAGTAAACAATCCTGAATAAGCGATAGAATTTAATTCACTAACAGTAATACAAACTAGAAAGATCCTACCCTATTCAACAAACTCACAAGCGCAGTTCATTTAAAATATATTGTGGGTTTCCATATTATAATCCAAAGGCCTGGTCACAATCAAATTATGTGCATCAAGATCCAAGACACCTTGTCTGACAGCTAACATAGTAATAATAGACCCTAAAAGCATGTCCCATCTAATACAAATGATGCTCTCAAACTGGGTGACAAGCCAAAACCCAAGATTCACATGCCTCCCAATGACCATACACCATAAGAAAAACAACTGAGGTTTTGAGAGGATAGTAGTATCCTCAGTGCGTCCATAAAATGTATAGGCCAAGAAACGGTGAATATAGCGCAGTGCAGCATTCTGAATCAGATTAGCCTTAGAACAACTAGCAGAAATCGGAATGTCAGGCTGGCCAGTAAGTGTCCTATAAGCATCTAAAGCATCAAACTCATCGGGGTAATCACAGTAAGCATTCAAATATGCAGCACTTGCAGCAGACTCAGTATCAAGCACACCTAAAGTGACATTAAAAGATGTAACAGAAAAACTAAGCATGCGACCCATTAAGCAAAATCGAATGGCATCAGGTGTATTGAGAGTGAAAGACTCAGAAGAGTGGACAAATTCAAATGTCGAATAAAATTCCAAGTAAAGTTCGACGAATGCAGGACACTGATTAAAGAAAAACTCCCGCCAACCAATAACATCAATTAAAGCACAAAACTCATCATGCAAATTAAGTGTGACAAGGGAAGGTACATCAATAGATCGACATGGTATTATTTCAAGGGTTCGGACAAAGGCATACCTCTATTTGTGAACAACCAAATCGAAACTCAACGAAATATCCAAATCAACAATGTTATGACAGTAACGACTTTTACCTTTCCCTATTTAGGCACGGCTTCGTGGCGAAGTTGCAGTAAGGGTAGGCTGGTTGACTGAAATGGGCGGCTCAGCAACAAGGGAGGCAGGCGCATCAGGAGAAATGGAAACGGGAGGAGAAACCGGAGTGGTAGAATGTTGCGAATGATGTTGCACGGCTGGTGGCGGCTGGACTGAGGTTGGTGGAGTGACGCGTCGAGCACTCCAGGTTTGGGAATGGGTCTGACAGCCCGCGATGGCTAGGGATTTAGGCAGAGGAGGAGTTGCTTGCGTCAGTTGACTCTATCACTAGCGTCGGGTGGCGACTGAGCTGGAAGCGGCAGTAGCGACAGAAGGCTCTAGTGCGGTTGGTGAGGCAGAGCGTGCAACTACCCTTGGCGGCGCAGTACTGGGTCCAGGGGTGGCAGACGGAGGTGCGACAGGCATGGTGGGGGATGGAGCGCGACGGTGAAGGCGGAGGGCTCGGCAGTGGAGCGGAGGAGATAGTGTCGCTTGGAAGCCATGCGACCTGCCTCTTGGTTCGCGGCATGCTGGGGGTTCGATGAGCGGCGGTTTTGTGGTGTCTTGGCGGCTGCAATTGGAAACAAAAAGAGAGAGGGAAGGAATAGTGAGTTAGGTTAAAATAAGTACAGAAGTTAAAAATAAATAAGGGTAAAGGTAATAAAAGATAAAAAGGAAAAATAAAGAAAAAAATAAAATAAGAAAAACAAAAAAATAAAATAATGGAATAACAACAAAGAAAATAAAAGAAATACCACAAAGTTACCGTAGCCACAAAACACAAACAACAAAAGAAAAATTTTTTTTTTCTCATTTTTTTTCTAACATCCCTCCTTTGTTTTAATCATGGAAGGTAAGTTAAGCTCCCCAACGCAAACCTAGAAAGTATATCAGACACTAAAGGAAGATCGCCCCAAATTAAAATAAAATAAAATAATTAAAAATAAAATAGAAATAAGAATAGATATGAGGCTTGGGCAAGCCTTATATTGGGTTGCCTCCTAACAAGCGCCAGAGTTTAACGTCTCAGGCCAGATGTTCCTGCGTCACTCCTCCAAGCTGGGAATGACCAAATGTATCTCGTCTAGATCAAGGACCGCGAATCCTTCATAGAAGGGCTTAAGTTGGTGACCGTTAACTTTAAAAATTTTATCAGTTTCTAAACTTTGATTTTCCACTACACCATGAGAAAATACGTTAGTAACCACAAAAGGTCCTATCCATCTAGACTTTAGCTTACTAGGAAATAATTTCAGTCGTGAATAAAAAAATAAAACTTTTTGCCCAACTTTAAAAATTTTCCTGGAAATCATTTGATCATGGAAAGTCTTGGTCTTATCCTTCTAGAGTTTAGCACTCTCATAAGCTTCATTTTGAAGTTCCTCCAACTCTTGTAACTGTAACTTCCTTTGCTCACTAGCTTCTTCTAATTGCATGTTGCACTGTTTAATAGCCTAGAATGCACGATGTTCCAACTCCACTAGTAAGTGACACGGCTTACCAAAGACCAAACGGTACGGGGACATACCAATGGGAGTCTTGTACGCTATCCAATAGGCCCAAAGAGAGTCATCTAGTTTAAGGCTCCAATCCTTCCTAGTGGGATTGACTGTCTTCTCCAAAAAGGACTTCACCTCCCTATTAGAGACCTCAGCCTGTCCACTCGTCTGAGGATGGTAGGCTGTGGAAACTCGGTGCGTAACTCCATACTTCTTTAGAAGGTTGGCTATGACTTTGTTGCAAAAATGTGTCCCTTGATCACTGATGATAGCTCTAAGAACTTCAAATCTGCAAAAAATGTGACTTTTAACAAAACTTACCATGGTTTTGGCATCATCATTCCTTGTGGCCTTAGCTTCCACCCACTTTGACACATAATCCACAGCAAGCAGAATGTACGAATTCCCAAAGGAAGTTGGAAATGGTCCCATGAAATCAATGCCCCACACGAAAAAAATCTCACATATCAAGATAGATGTGAGTGGCATTTGGTCTCTTTTGCCCAAATTACTGGTCCGCTGGCAGCGCTCACAAGCTTTAAAAAACAAGTACAAGTCACGGAATACAGCAGGCCAAAATAAGCCACAATCCAGCACTTTGCAAGCAATTCGATTAGGTTCAAAATGTCCACCACACGCATAAGAGTGACAGAACTGCAGTACATATTGAATCTCTGTATCAGCTATGCATCTACAAATGACCTGATCAGAGTAAAATTTCCAAAGGTAGGGGTCATCCCACACATAGTACTTGGACTCCTGGCGAATTTTGTCCTTCTCATTCCTGGATAGTTCTTCTGGAAGTGAACCTGTGACAAGATAATTGACAATGTCAGCAAACCATGGAACAAATTTATCATGCAAACTATAAAGATAATCATATGGAAAGTCATCCTTTAAAGGAGATGGCTTTTCATTGAATGTTAATCGATTGAGATGATCAGCAACTAAGTTTTCTGAGCCCTTCTTGTCCTTTATCTCCATATCAAACTCTTGAAGAAGGAGTATCCAACGAATCAAGCAAGGCTTTGACTCTCTCTTAGTGAGCAGGTACTTAAGGGCTGCATGGTCAGAATACACAGTAACCTTAGTCCCTAGCAAGTAAGACCAAAACTTCTCCAATGCAAACACAATCGCCAAAAGCTCTTTCTCTATGGTAGAGTAATTGCACTGTGCATTATCCAACATCCTTGATGCATAATAGATCATGTGTGGATTCTTCCCAATTCGTTGTCTAAGAATAGCTCCTACAGCGTGAATGCTCGCGTCACACATGATCTCAAAAGGATGGTCCCAATTTGGAGGTTGGATAATAAGCGTAGAAATAAACTCTTCTCTCAACTTGTCAAAAGCCTTTGTACATGCCTTATTGAACTCAAATGATGCATCCTTTTGAAGAAGCTAGCACAAAGGTTGTGCTATCTTCGAAAAGTCCTTGATGAAATGCCTATAAAATCCTGCATGACCAAGAAAAGAACGAAGTTCCTGTATGCTAGCGGGGTAAGGCGAAGATTTTATCACGTCAATTTTAGCCTTATCTATCTTTATACCCTTTGAAGACACAATATGGCCTAGAATTAAACCTTGTTCCACCATAAATGACACTTTTCATAATTTATAACCAAGTTTGAATCTAGGCATCTTTCCAAAACCTTGGAGAGATTAACTAAGCATGCATCAAAAGAATTATTGTAAACGGTGAAATCATCCATGAAAACTTCTATTATATTTTTCGCATAATCTAAAAATATACTCACCATACACTTGTGAAACGTGGCTAGAGCGTTGCAAAGTCCAAATGGTATCCGTCGATAGGCAAAGGTACCAAAGGGCATGTGAACGTCGTCTTGTCCTGATCTTTGAGTGCAACCAAAATCTAGAAGAAACCTGAATAACCATCAAGACAACAATAGTGAGAACGTCCAGCTAACCTTTCAAGCATCTGGTCAATAAAAGGAAGTGGAAAATGATCTTTTCTGGTGGATGCGTTCCACTTCCTATAGTCTATGCAAACTCTCCACCCATTTTGGACTCGAGTGGGCACTAACTCTCCATCGTCATTCTCAACTACGACTATACTCATTTTCTTGGGTACAACTTGTACCAGACTCACCCAATTGCTATCCGAAATTGGGTAAATCACACTTGCATCTAGTAACTTCATAATCTCTTTTTTCACAACCTCCATCATTGGTGGGTTTAGGCGTCTTTGAGCTTTCCTCCTTGGCTTACTTTCTTCTTCTAACATAATGTGATGCATACATGTTGACGGGCTCAAGCCTTTAATGTCAGCTATGGTCCAACCAATAGCCTTCTTATGCTTGCGCAAAACCTGGACCAACTTTTCTTCCTCCACCTTGCTATGGTTGTTAGAAATGATTACCGGGAGTGTTTCTCTATCACCTAAGTATGCATACTTCAAATTATCGGGCAATGGCTTTAATTCTAACTTAGGTGCCTGCAAAACAAAATTTAAAAGCTTGGTGTGAGAAGAAGGTTACTCCAAATTACAAATGTTACCTTTCAAAGGCCTAGTTGCCTCCATTTCATACACAACTTCCTGGAATGTTTCATCAAATGAAAACTTTCTTCAAGCTTACCTAGGCTATCGATGTCAATACTCCTGCAAATTACTACATTAAGTGCATCATTAACATCATGCTAAAAAAGATCTTGAGTCAAAGGATCGATAACATCAACGTTACAAACATGGGACACATCACAGGGATATTTCATGGTATCATACACATTAAATTTGATTATATCTCCATCAAACTCCATGGTAAGTGTACCATCATGAGCATCAATTTTTGCCCTAGTGGTGCTAAGGAATGGTCTCCCTAATAAAATTTCAGAAGAAGCGGGGGATCTGTCATCCTTCATATCTAACACATAAAAATCAACAAGGAATATCAATCCATTAACATGTACTAACACAACCTCTAATACCCCTTTGGGGTACACTACAGACCTATCAGTCAGTTGAATCACAATAGAGGTATTTTTCAATGGACCAACACTCAAACTAGAATAAATTGACAGTGGCATAACATTTATGGACGAAACTAAATCACACATAGCCTTTTTAATTCCAATATTGCCAATTTTACAAGAGAGAGCAAACATACCTCGATCCTTGCACTTGGGGGGTAATTTTTTTGCAACATGGCAGAAATATTCTCACCCACACTTACCCTTACATAGCTAGCTTCCTCTTGTTAGTGCAAAGCTCCTTCAAAAATTTTGCATAACGAGGAATTTGTTTAATTGCATCTAATAATGGAATATTTACCTCTACTTTGCGAAAAGTCTCAAGGATTTCCTTTGCTTCTTTATCCTTCTTCGACTTAGCTAGCCTTTCAAGGGAAGGAGGCTTTGTCACCAGCAGCGGAGGCTTGGGCAAGCGCAACTTTGAGTTCTCAGTCTGCTGTATCTCTTTCTCCTCTTCAGCTTCTCTCTTTGAATTGCTACGTTCCGTCTTTGGACTTGGGGTCACCAGCTCCTTCCCGCTTCTCAAAGTGACTGCACTCACATTTTTCTTGGGGTTGATAATGGTTTGAGAGGGTAGCTTCCCTTGCGACTCCAATTTGCTCAAAGAGGTAGCTAGCTGACTTACTTGGTTCACCAAGTTCTGAATACTGGTTCTGGTCTCTTGCTGAAACTGTTTAGTGTTAGTAGCAAGTGACTTAACTATATCTTCAAGAGACATACCTGATTTAGAGCTTGCTTGAGGGTGTTGCTGCTGTAGCGCATAATGGAATTGCTGCATGTTTTGTGGCCTTCCTCCATAGTTGAAATTCAGATGATCCCTCCATCCTGGGTTGTATGTGTTCGAGTATGGATCAGACTTTCGTTGAGGCTAGCTAAGAAATCTGCCTACAACATTTACTTGTTCTTGATCACCTTCATGTAACGTCGGGCATGTGTCAGTCGTATGTCTATGGTAAGCATAGATTCCACACTCTTGAGCCTGAGGAAACATACCTATAGCAATACTTTGAACCATACTTGTTAGCTCATTAAGTTTTTGCTCAATGTTAGAATAATTTACCTGGTTGACTCTCCTTGGCACGTCTTGACGTCTACCAAACTATTGTGTGTTGGCAGCCATAGTGGATATGATTTCTTTGGCTTGTCGAGGAGTTTTGTTGACAAGAGCTCCTCCACTTGCTACATCAACCATTCTTCTCTCTAAATCCAACATTCCTTCATAGAAATACTGAATAAGTGACTGTTCAGTAATTCCATGCTACGGGCAGCTTGAACAATGTCACTTGAATCTCTCCCAATAGTCATGGAGAGTTTCTACATCTTTTTGCTTGATGCCACTGATTTCCCTTTGAATTAAAGCTGCTCTTGAGGCTGGAAAATACTTCTCCAAGAAAAGTCGGACCATGTCCTCCCATGTTCTGATGGATCCCGAGGGCAAATAGAACAACCATTCCCTGGTGGCATCCTATAAAGAAAATGGAAATGCTCTCAACTTGATTTGTTCTTCAGTTACTCCTTGCGGTCTCATGCTCGAGCAAATTATATGAAACTCCTTCAGGTGCTTGTTGGGGTCTTCAGTCTCCAACCCATGGAAGATGGGAAGTAGGTCTATTAAACTTGATTTCAGCTTAAACACCACCTCCAGGGATGGATAATTAATGCAAAGGGTTTGTTGCTCCACTGGAGGTGCTTGTAGCTGTCTTATTGTCTGTTCATCAGCCATGACTTCTTCTTCTTCAGATTCGGTTTCTGCTCCTTCAAATCCTGTTGGAAAATCAAGTGCTGGTTCGTCTAAAGGAGGTGTGGATGTCGTGGCTACTTGTTTCTTTCACAGTCTTGTTGCTTTCCTTAATGCACAAGCTCGCTTCTCAATTTCTAGATAAAAATCTAAATTAGCCTGTTCAGATATGGTCATCAAAATAAAATAATCAGTTTTATATTAGTCTCCGACAACGGTGCCAAAATTTGATGTGTGTTGAGGCCATAAAAAATAATTCCTGATTTCCTAATCTAGATAAATTGTAGATAGGGAAAGAAGGGTCGAACCCTAGAGACTAACAAAACTTGATTTTTAATTTGAAACCAGTTTATAAAGATAAATAAATAAAAGGGGGGGGGTTTGATCAAATAGCAATTAAAAATAATAACTAAGTAACAGCAAGCGATAAAATAAATATTAAATACCAATAGAAGAAATGATTCAGCCAAGGGTGATTCATAGTATAGGATTCTCCTGATCGATCATTGATACAAAGATAATTCTAAAAATTGAAAGACTGACAGGTTATAATCTTTGGATAAGCGCCTCTGAAAAATCTTTTCGCAATATTAGATTAAGCAGACAAAGCACTAGAATAATCCCTAATTAGTGAACAACCCTAAACAAGCGATAGAATTTAATTCACTAACAGCAATACAAACTAGAAAGACCCTTCCCTATTCAACAAACTCACAAGCGCAATTCATTTAAAATAGATTGTGGGTTTCCATAATATAATCCAAATGCCTGGTCACAATCAAATTATATTATTTGCTACTTATTCAATTCAGTTAGACAATACGAATCTCAACCTTATTGATAGCTATATGCTTTCCTATAGATTGAAGAATGGGTCCTTATTGAATAAACAACAAGAAAACAATAGAGATGGGGTTTCTCATAAACTCAAAAAGCACACAAAAGCCAATCGAATTAAAAGAATATACTTATCGCGTTTAGATCTCACAATCATGAAGAATCCCTACTTGAAATCAACCCTTGACTAAAAATATTGAGCTTAGCCGCTCATGGCTGTGAAGAACATGAAGAAATAAAAATAGATCTACTATTTATTCTAAGCGTGGAAATGGAAAATGATAGGGAAGAAGAGGGGAGAGCCCCTTTTTACAATCCTTCAAAAATATATATTAGAGAAAAAGAAATCCCTAAAACTAAATAATATCTTTTTAAAATAAATCTAAAATATTTAATTATCTGTAAAATCCCTAAAAAATAAGGCCAGCTTGCATTTAAAAGATTTCCTCCCATCTGGTAAGATTTGCAAAAATTCAGGTCGCATCTCTTTATCGCTTGCTTAAGCGCTATTACAAAACATCTAGGGGCTTTTCTCTCAACTGCGGGCACGGACTGCTTAGCGCTTGCCCAAGTGTTATGCGTAAAATTCCAGCAACGTTTCTCTTTCTTCCAAGCTCAGCCCCATAACGCTTGCCCAAGCATGATGCAAATAGTTCCAGCAGCATTTCTCTCTCTTACGGGTCTGGCTACATAGCACTTGCCCAAGCGCTATTACAAAACTTTCAGCAGTTATTCTCTCTCCTAGATTGATCTCTCTCTGTGTTTGCCCAAGCGCTAACCACAAACTTTTAATAGCTTTTTGAGAACTTAGCACCAATTTGATCGCTTCATCAAAACTTCACGAAATTAACCTCTAAAGCTTTCTTTTCATCGAATCTAGCATATCCTATGGGAAACACGAAAACCAAGTGAATTATCTTCATTTTAGCCAAAAATCACCCATAGACAATAGTCAAACATATGACATTTTATGCTAAATTTACAAGCTATCAATGGTTTATGTAATTTTAAATAGGGTCTACATGTCCTGATTCTCTTTTATTTTGGGTTGTAAAATTTCTTATTTATTTTATTTAATTATGTAGTAGTTAGATAATTAGAATATGTAAATAAGATATTATTTTGTAACCCAAGAAGAAAAGGAGAATTGAGGAAATTACATAGAGCCTTAAAGAATCCAAGTCAAGGAGCTACTATTAGGCATTATAAAGATCTAAGAAGCTGCTACCTAGGATTTTTCGACCATCTAATTTCCTTAATGGCCTAAGAAAATTAGTTTTAAATATGTCCATAAACATCCAATTAGAATGACATGCTAAGGATGTATGTTATGTATGTATGATATGTGATATGCCATCATGCTAAAGCATGATACCTGCAATTAAAAATTAAAATAAATCCCTTATTAAAAATTTAAGTTCATATTAAGAATATGATTGATTGCCACCCATTATTATAGCATGAAAACTAGAGCTCCCTTACAATTTGACTTGTTGGGCAAACTCAAGGTTGGTTGTAACTGAACATGTTTAATGCTATCAAATAACTTGAACAATGGTTTTACTTAACTAATTTATTTGATTTGGATGAGCAAACTCATGATCAAATAAGATTAGGGCAAAATTAGGCAAAACATATTTGATATGTTTAGACAAAGAGTTGTCACCTAATTGATCTAAGAGTCACATAAAGATATGATTGATAAGTTATGTTATCTACCTAAATTAATTCAATATAACTTGTTGGGCAAACCCAAGATTATTTGGGTTAATTGGGATCTTAGCCTACTAGGAGATCTAAATGCTGGATTTCCCGAATTAATAGAAAGGGCTATTATTTAATTTAGTATTGCATGAAATTAATACTTGATATCTCTATTTGTAGATCAATTATCACCATTAGTAATAACCTATGTTTAACAGTCTGATTTTTCAATGTCAAAATAGTGATTTACTGTATAAGGTTTAAGAAACAGTATAGACTGTATATGTGAACATGAGAGTGAGTTGTTGCTCATAGCCACAAAACAAAAGAAAGAGCCTACGATAGCTAGCACCATCATACACTCTAATCTCTCAACCCTCTAAAAGTAGTTTTAGATTTTTTCGATTGTCCATTTGTGTGGATACTACTAGAGGCCGGATGTTTGGACGATTTGTGGTTTAAAAAAACCTATCCTTGTAGATCAAAGTTTCGAAGAATCTACAAAAAAGGTATTCTTCTAAACATATTTTATTGCTTTATTCGTTTAAATGGATCCCTGTTGGTATAATTAATTTATTTTAATTATATTATTCCACTGCGCATATTTGATATTGAAACCCAACAGTATAGCCTACCATGACTTATAATCTAGAATTAGAGCATTAGCTCTTGATTTATAAGGTTTAATCACCTTAGAGAGATCCCATGCCTTCATTATCTACCCTTGATATAATTGGACCTTCTGAAGGTCAGTCTATCACTAGACCTCCTTTATTTAATGGTACAAATTATTTTTATTGGAAAACTCAGATGAGCAATTTTATGCAATCTATTGATATTGATTATTGGAAAAATATTTTAAATGGTCCTCAAATTCCTAAGAAAGTTGTTGATGGTGTTACTAGTGAGAAGCTTAAAGAGGAATACACGAACAAAGATTGGAAAAGTATTGCCTAAAATGCTAAAGCTACCAATATTTTACATTATTCTTTAGATGTTATGAATATAACAAAGTTTCAAGTTGTGCCTCGGCCAAAGAAGTATGGGAAAAGCTACAAGTCATATATATGAGGGAACTAGCCAAGTCAAGGAATCAAAGATCAATCTATTGTCGAGAGATTATGAAATGTTCTCCATGAAAAACGATGAATCCATTACTAATATGAATATTGGATTTACTAACATTCTTAATTCTTTGAAGGTGCTTGGCAAATCCATCTCGGAAGAAGAGGTCATAGAAAATTCTGAAATCTCAACTAGATGGATGTGAATCTAAAGTGATCTTCTTATATAAGGCAAAGGATTTCAAAATGCTCACCTATGACGAATTGATCGGCATACTCCTCACACATAAAATGATGATGAATAGAAATGTTGAAAAGTTTAAAAACAAAAAGAAGGTTGTTGACCTTGATTTTAGCTCCAGGCTATAGGAAACTCTACTATGGTTTCGACGGTGTAAGAATCAGCTCGATCAAACATCATTTTGGTAATTAGATAGGATTGACGCCGATCAACTCAGCCCCACGTCGATTAGACCAATGCCAGGACACCCTACTGATGCCGATAAGGAGGTGGTTGACACTAATCTGGCTGGCTCAACCACCCCATGTTTCCTATAAATATGGCACTCCCCCCTCCTCGTTAACACACCTCTCGTCGCTTGATCAAGCGCTTCTCAAGCATCAACGACTCTCTTTCTCACTTTTATGATTCTATGACCATAAAGTCTGACTTTGCTCTTCTTCCTTAATTGAGTTTAAAGCTCGACTGGGTTCTTAAAAGTTAATCCTTTTGACTTTCAACCACACTTTGACCTTCCTTAGGCCAAAGCTACTATTATTAATTAAATCTAGCGATTAATTAATAATTGATCATTTAACAATATTATAACACTATAATACGAGTCCTTGCGCCCTACCTTAGCTTATATTGGAGGAAGACTTGACCTTTTTGGTTGGTATACAACTGTGGGGCTCCGATCCGGACGCGTCACAAGCACGTGGGTATAATTCCTTAAACTTAGACCTTTGTCAATTGAGCCCAGTCCATTTGGCACCTTATCAACTGTCAAGGTCGGTCCGTTTGGCACTACACATGCTTTAAGCCCGATCCGTCTGGCAAAACCACAAAACTAGTTTTCAAACTAAAACTCAAAATCAACCGACAAACCAGTAAGCCCACTCTAAAGAGTGGCATCCTCAGAACCTACCATCTAAATCGATGGTAGAATTTTGTGCCACATGATCCTCATACAAACGAGGTACGAAGGCATACTTATGGATTTCAGCCTAGGCAGCGGGCCGCCGACCAAATTGACCGGTCAGGACTTAGGGGAATGTGTTGCATGACCTAGAATCCTTGGTAAACAAGGCTAGATTCGGGCTCCCCTTTGAATGACACACCTTTATTTTACTTACTTTTAATGCACTATATTCTAGATATTGCAATGCATTATAAGTATGTACATGCATTGATAATCTGACATTCATGAAAATAATGATTTTTGACTTTTAGTTAGACCTAAACTTTTGATCCATATACAATAAAGTTGAAAACCTAGTCCTCGAACCCAATGATTCAAGACTTTGCATTTGATCCATTATGGAACACTAAAGGAGTCAATCACAGGATTTTTACCTTATATTTTCCTCGAAAATAAAAACAAATTAAGGTGGCGACTCTAACACACCACACACAATCAAAAGTGCTCCAAAGAGCCAACCAGACATCACTTAAGGGCTAAATAGAGCCATGAAATTGATAAATTAGTAATAAGATCAATTAATCAAACCACTAGTCACAACAGGACTAATTAAACAACACAAGAAAGGAACCGCAGTAGGGTTCCTCCCAGTTAGTTTTCCTTTCCTTGACGAATCGGCTAAGGGTCCATCCGGTTAGACCTTGTCCTTTGGATCTTTCCCATGGTGCTCAGGAGGGGGCTCATAGGCTAGTGACTTAACTGGGACTTTAAACATTTTTTTCAAAACTAAGAATGTAGTAAGACGATTACTGAGTAGGCTTCAGATCTCCAGTTTGGGTCTAATTGAAAGTCACCTTGTATACATTCAGATGCATCATTTATGATCCTTTCTTATCATTAAAAATAAGCAAATTGAGTTGCTATTATCAATTAGGGGCAATCTTCCTTAGAGCTATCCTAACTCGAGAAAGCTACTCACTCATCTAGCGCATCTCCGTTCCTTATGGCAAGGGGTTTGGCATACCAATCATTCCATTTGATATGATATGGTCAAATGATGAGGCATATACCAACTCTAGCTGATGGGACCTTCAAACCAATCCACCAAAGCATGTAATGAACCTAGATCCGATCCCTAGGTTATATGCACCCTACATCATGAAACCATTTTGGCATAACGTTCATGTACCCGCACATTACAGGTTATGGACCAAGAGTAAAACACCAATCCAGTGGTCAATCCAAACACCATCCAGTGGTAAATCCAAACATCATGTAGTGGTAAACCTAAACACTATCCAATGGTAACTTAAACACCAATCCGGTGGTAAACCCAAACACCATCCAATGGTAACCTAAACACCAATCCTGTGGTAAACCCAAACACCATCCAGGGTTAACCTAAACACCAACTAGTGGTAAACTAAAGCACCAACAAGTAGTAAACCTAAACACCATCCAGTAGTAACCTAAGCACCAACTAGTAGTAAACCTAAACCATTAAGCGGTAACCTAAACACTAACTAGTGGTAAACCTAAACACCAACTAGTGGTAAACCCAAGCACCACCCATTGGTAACCCGAACACATAACCTAAATGCCAATCCAGTGGTAACCCTAAACACCATCTAGTGGTCAACCTAAACGTCAATGCCTACTCGAAGAGATGTACTTAACTAGAATCCTTTATACCAAGAGCCTCAAACCTGACTGAGCACCTCAAACACCTAAAAGTCTGCCTAAGCATGACATATTAATCAGAAGCCTTAAATTAGACCTAAGAATTTCCTTTCCACAAAATGGGGGTAATGCTCGAGTCATGCCATCAAATCTTGGCTTGTGCATTGCTTCCTCCTAACCAAAAGCCTCAAAATGGACATAAGCATCTCAAATTACCAAAACCCTCAAACTCGACCTGAGCATCCCAGATTAATCAAAATCCTTAAATCAGACCTAAGCATTTTCACTCCTCAAATTGGAGGCAACGCTTGATTCATGCCATCAAATTTTGGCTCGTGCATTGCTTCCTCCTAACCAAAAGCCTCAAGCCCGACCTGAGCACCTTAGACTACCAAACCTAAAACCCAACTTAAGCATCCAAAATTAATCAAAAGCCTTAAATCAGACCAAAGCATCTCCATTCATCAAACTAGGGGCAATGCCCGAGTCATGCCATCAAATCTTGGCTTGTGCATTGATTCTGCCTAACTAAAAGCCTAAAACCTGACCAGAGCACATTTGTTCCCTAAACTAGGGGCAATGCCTAAGTCATGCCCTCAAAACTTGGCTCGTGCATTGCTTCTTCCTAACCAAAATCCTCAAAACCAACCTGAGCACCTTAGATTACGAAAAGCATCAAACCCGACCTGAGCATCCTAGATTAATCAAAATCCTTAAATCAGACCTAAGCATCCTAGATTAATCAAAATCCTTAAATTAGACCCAAGCATTTCAATTCCTCAAACTATGGGCAATGCATGAGTCATGACCCTATGTGAGCCCCACCTAGGCATTGTGGGACAAACCCGCTTTGGTGGCGATTTGTCCAAACGGTCCCATTGGTTAGTTCATCACGGAAGAAATTGGAAAATGCCAAGACTAGTCGAAACCCTACTATGGTCCTTTCCTGGTTCATTTTAGTTAAGCCCTGTATGCGGCTAGTTGATCTGATTATCAATTTTACCAATTTTAAGGCTCTGTTTCGCGCTTAAGTGATGTCTGATTGGCTCTTTGGAGCGCTTTGACTATGTGTGGTGTGTGAGAGTCACCTTAGTTTTTGTTTTAGGGGAAAATATAAGGTAAAAACCCTGTGATTGACTCTTTTATTGTGTGCCACAATGGATAAAATGCACTTGCCATGAATTGTTGGTTTCGAGGACTAGGTTTTCTATTTTATTACAGTGATCAACAATTTGTGTTCCAATTGAAAATTAAAAATTATTGTTTTTGCATAAATGTCAAATTATCAATGCATGGGCATACTCATAATGCATGTCAATATAAAAAAATATTTTGCATTAAAAGTAAGTAATAGTAGTAAAGGTGTGTATTTTAGAGGGGAGCTCACCTCTAGCCTCATTATTGAGGAGTTCTAGGTCATGCGACACATTCCCCTAAGTCCCGACTAGTCAGTTCAGTCGGAGGCCTGCTACCTAACCTAAATCCGTAGGTATTCCCTATTCATTGGATCGATGGCACTGACTGTCTTGACTTTTGGAACTAATTTGGCACTGATCGCGCTATTTTCTGGAATAAGTTAGTCATTGACCACCCTATTATTCTGACCTGGTGCTGGTTGCCCTATTTACTGGGTTTGACTTGGCACTGATCGCCCTGCTATTCGATTGACTTGGCACTGACCGCCGTGTTTATTGATTTGGTGCTAATTGCACTATTCTATATGAGTTTGGCATTGGTTGCCCTATTTCTGAGTGAAATTAGCACTAGTTGCCCTGGTTTTGGATGAATTTGGCACTGGTCACCCTATTTTTGAGTGATCCTAGTGCTGGTCGCCCTGGCTTTAGATGAATTTGGCACTGATCGCCCCGATTATTCTGACTTGGCGCTGGTTGCCCTATTTGGGTTTGATTTGGCACTGGTCACCTTGATTTTTGGATTGTACTCGGCGTTGATTGCCCTATCATCTCGTGTTTTGATATGAAAATCATGGTTAGTTAAATAGGATAAGTATGCACGATGCATGACATGCCATTTATGATGTTTTAGCTTAATTTTTGAGGGAGCGTCCATGAGAAAATGAGGCCCGACATGCCAAAATTTTTTTTTGATTTTAATCTTCCTCTTTCTCTCTCTTTATTCTCTCTCTCTTCCTTTTATTGGCTTGTTGCTATCGAGTTTCCTGAAATCGATGTCAGTGACCTCCAAATTGGTGCCGTTTTGGCACTTTGCCCAGGCCAAAACTGCACCATTTTAGGGCCCATCAGTGACGACTATTGCTTGATCAATGTTGGTGCCTTTCTAGCTGGTGGAGGTTGAGGCCTATAAATACCTCATTTATGGCTCTAAAACACTTGTCATTTTGTGTCCCAAATCCTTATTTTCGCAAATTTCACACTTTGCCCAAAAATGGAGTCATTCATTAGTTATGGCATGCAAAGGTGGCCCCAGAGGCTGACAAAAATAGAGAAGATTAATTTATTCTGGTATGATATGGCTTCTTTGGTGACGCTGAGAGGTTTACCGGTGGACCGGCTTTTTCAGTTTGGTACACATTTTGAGGAGATGTGTCTGACATACAAGGAGTTTATGGTTATATTGGGCAATTTTTCTAAGAGGGGTCTAGTGGCTGCATCAATTGGGACTGGGTTTTTCAGGAGCTTCATGAGGATGCTCGGTCTCTCTATCATAGAGGCTAGGGAGTTGGTGGTAGGAGATTAGGTGGATTTATCTGGGTTGGTGGAGCTGTATCTGGATCCACTCGGGTTTGATGACCTAGAGCACCAGAGGTTTAGGACTCGGGCTTTAGTTTTTTGTTTGGTGAATACCAGCATATAGACTGGTTTAGTAGGCTAGAGGGATTTAAGGGTGGCAGACCTAGTCCTTTAGACTAAGCGAGGCACCGGGATTGCTAGTATGGCTTTGGCGGAGAGTATTCTAAGCCTTGACTGAGCTTATATAGTAGAAGGGATCTGGTCAGCTTGCCCGATCCTGCTTCAGGTAAGCATTCTCGAACTAACTTTTGTTATGCTTAGATAAGGTGCTTTCTGAAAAAGGCTTAGGCTTGCATTGCATATGAATGCATATCTGAGAGTCTGAGCATCAGAGCAATGTTTGGTCTTGTATATTTAGGAAGGGATTTGAACTATTTTGATTGTGTTTATAGTAGAATCTATTTGGATAAAAGGGGTATTGCATGTGAATGCCGGTTTCATTTCTATTGTGATGGTGCACTGTCTGATCTTGCAAGTCTGGTTAAGGGATCATTTGAGGGTAGTGGAGCCACCTCCATGCCGCCCTTATAAGCCATCTCAATATCATTCCAGGCGAGTCATGGTGGGCTCGGGTCAGAGGATGAATGGTTGCAATGGTTGTTGGCGCTGAGGCCGGATCAGATTTTGTGGAGATGTGATTAGTATGAGATTAGCTAATTTCTGATTCGGTTTGCTAGGTACTAGATGGCTTATCTACTAGGCATGGATATCATCACCTTCTACCTTGGGTCTAGGCTGATGAGGCAAATGCGACATGTTTAGGGGTTGCCGCCAATTGGTGCTCTTTTTCAGGATATATTGATCTCTTCTCGGATTACTATGGCTATCTTGGGTAGCTGGTCGAGAGGGGTTGATGTAGTTGAGGTTGGAGTTTCTAGGGGCAGGACTGCTGCTTTTGGGGCTTGGTGAGTTATAGAGCATGGTAGCCGGGAGAGGGAGCGCAAAGCAACTTTGACATGGGAGATGGATGCTAGACTCCAAGCGATGACTGAGATGGTTTTAGACTCTATCAGATAAGCTGACCCTGAGGACTCTGATGACTCTAGGGAGATGCTTCCATGGTGGCATAGACGATTCACCTAGTCCCTCGGTGCATGCCGACCTTATGTTGATAAGGTAGGACTTTTGTTTTTTATTGTGATTTTTTTACGTAGCTCGTATTTTTATAAGGGCTTCGAGATAAGATACTGATCATGATGTTTAGAGGGTTCAGTTGACATACTTTTAGCTTTGACACTCTTGATAGTGTATACACACAAGACTGATGTAGATAGATAGATGACAAAGATAAATGCCTAAAGGATAGGGCTTTTGTGATTGTCTCTTTACATAGCTTGTACTGATTTAAGATATGTAAAAAGGGAATCATTTTGACACCTCTTCTCTTTTTTCTTTTCTTTTCTTTTTCTTTTGAGAAGGAAATTCGGTTTTATCCTTTATGATATTGCCGCTTTTGAGCTTTAACTTTTGCCTAAGCCATTTTTTTAGGTTTTGACTTAGTAGGCTACCCTAACTTTTGCCTAAGCTACCCTTTTAGGTTTTCAACTTAGCATGCTTCTGATTTTGCCTAACCTGTTTACCCTTGTAGGTTTTTAGCTTAGCTTGATTTGCATTGATTTTTGATTTTTTCACACTGGCACAAAAAATTTGAAATTTTCAAGAAGAGTGGGGCAAAAATGTGTTTTTATAATTATTATGACCACACCCACAAATTGGGCTACCTACATATCCGGTACTTTTGGAACATATTTTCAGAAATCAGGTCACTATAGTTCGGCCTTAACGGTGGCATAAGGAGTAGTATTTTGGTGCTAATGCCTGAATGCATTCATACAATGTATCTTTTCAGTTGATCCAAGTTGCATGGATTGGTGAACTTGTTGTATTCTATGTCGAACAAGATGATGCCACCTTCAAAGAGGATTTTCTTCAGTATGTAGGGACCTACCTTGTAACGCCCTAACTCCAACCACTAGAGGAATTGTCCGCTTTGGATCAAGTTGGTTCCATCCCATACTAGATTGCCAAGACCCGCATGTTTTTATCCCGTAGGTGAAAAGGGAACTTCCCAGGAGGTCACTTATCTTAGGATTTCTGTGAAATGAACACACTTAACCCTGGAGTTCTTCCAACTCTCTATGATTAGTTACCCCCTTTTGATATATGATCCGATTCATTCATGTATCCCACATTCTACTACCTTAGCTAGCCTGTCATCCTAGAAGCTCACCAGGAACCCTCTCTACCCGCCCCCTTAGGATTGCTTTGCCGGGTTGGAATGTTACAGGCCCATTAGCTTCCACGTGGTTTGTCCTCAAACCATATATCTACTAGAGGGGGTTAGGCTTTGATACTAAATTGTAACGCCTTGACTCCAACCACCAGAAGAATTGTCCGCTTTGGATCAAGTCGGCTCCATCCCATACTAGATCGGCAAGACCCGCACAGTTTTGTTCCACAGGTGAAATGGGAATTTTCCAGGAGGTCACCCATCTTAGGATTTTTGTCAAGTGAGAACGCTTAACCTTGGAGTTCTTCCAACTCTCTAGCCATTCCACCAAAAGGCACCTCTGATGATTAGTTACCCCATTTTCGATATATGATCCGATTCATTCTTGTGTCCTGCCCTAACTAGCTTGCCATCCTAGAAGCTCGCTAGGAACCCTCTCTACCTGCCCTCTTAGGATCGCTTTGCCGGGTTGGGATGTCACATCCCAGTTTGGCCTGAATTTACCCCTGGAATCTTGCACAGGAGCTTTGATTTCCTGGAGTACAAGACAACCTTTTTTGACTTTTTGATCCCGAATTCTCTTGTTGAAGTGCCTGGCCATTCTCTGCTGGTAGCTCTGAATCTGATTAAGAGCTTTTAGCCTTCTTTTGTTGATAGCATTCAACTAATTATGATAACTTTAGACACATTCAATTTCGGGTAGCTAACTTTCTCTCATGACCTTGGCTGATCTGATATGGAATTTTATAGGGAGGACTGCTTCCATCCCATATACAAGTGAGAAAGGTGTTACCCTGGTCGTCGTCCTAATGGAGGTTCTGTATCCCCATAAGGCAAATGGCAGCTATTCATGCCAACTTTTGTGATTGTGAATCATCTTTTGGAGGATGTTCTTGACGAACTTGTTTGCTACTTTCTAGAAGTGAGACCCATTGGTCTAGGGCCTATATGGTGAAGAGAAATGGTGTTGAATTCTATACTTAGTCATTAGAATGGAGACCTCTTTCTGGAAGTAAGACCCATTGTCCGTTATGATCTCAAAGGGGACCCTGTACTTGCACATGATGTCTGTCTTGATGAATTGAGCTACGTTTTTGGAGTTTAGAACATGATAAGATGTAGCTTCTACCCACTTAGTGAAGTAGTCGATGGCTACCAGGATGTACTCATGTTGATTAGAGGACTTTGGAGTGATTCTGCCAATCATGTCAATTCCCCAAGTTGCAAAGGGCCATAATGTTGTGATAGGGTAAAAAGCCGTCGGAGGCAACTTCTGGGGCTTAGCATAAATCTGGCATTTATGACACTTCTAATAAATTTTGTGCAGTCTGATCGCATGGTTAGCCAATAATAACCCTGATTGGTGATTATATGGGCTAGAGCCATCCCGTTCCTATGGGGGCCTTCTTCTCCTCCATGGATCCATTCCATGATCTGTTGAGCTTCTTCTTCGGTTATACACCTGAAATGTGCTTGGTTCCATGTCTGTTTGTCTAGGATTCCATCCTTGTAGAAGTAACTCTTTGATAGCTCCCGGATGGTCCTCTTGTAAGACTTAGAGGCACCTTTAGGGTATTCTTGCCTTTCTAACCAAGTCTGAATATCCTAGTACCAAGGCTTACCATTGGCGAGCTGGAGATTCCAATAGTAGGCTAGCTATTGGTGAATCTGGATTTTCAGAGGTTTGATGACCGTGTCAGGGCTGACATCAACCATGGAGGCAAGTGGCATCAGCAAACTAATTTTTGTCCCGAGGCAAATAGTGAAATGATAATTCTTTGAACTGTTGAGCCAATTGATCTAGGTACTAGAGGTATGGGATCAAATGTTGCTCTTTGATCTTCCATTTCTTAAGTGCTTGAGAGACTATTAAGATACAGTCCCCATAGACCATTAGATGTATGATTTGAATACTTAGAGCTACTTCTAATCCGGTGATACAAGCTTCATATTTTGCTTTGTTATTAGTGACCTGAAATGTCAACTTAATGCTGAAGGGTAATTGTTCTCCATCTGGAGTTACTAGAACCACATCGAAGCCATAACCCTGATGGTTAGTGGCCCTATCGAAGTACATCTTCCACTGATCTGTCTAAATCTATAGGATGTCCTCATTTGAAATCCTGACGTCTGCTACATCAACATCACTGGGAGATGCGGATAAGTGATCTGCTATCACACTGCCTTTGATTGCTTTCTTCGCAACAAATTTCAGGTCAAATGCTACAAAGATAGTAGCCCATTTAGCCATCTTATTGCCCAAAAATGGCCTCTCCATAAAAAATTTGAAGGGACCCTGGTCAATAATAATGTGAGTAGTGTAGGAGCAAAGATAATGCTAAAGCTTGATCTAAACCCATGCTAAGGCTAGGCATCGTTGTTCGATCTTATTGTAACTTAGTTCTATTTTCAGCATTCACCTATTCAAATAGTAAACAACGTTCTCCTTGTGAGAATCTGGTGCTTTTTGTGCTAGCACAACCCCAATGGCTTCTTCTATTATTGATAAGTAGAGGAGGAGTGGCTTTCTAGGTCTAGGAGGCTAAAGAACCAGAGGGTTGAGTAAGTATGCTTTGATCTATTCAAAGGCTTTCCAACATTGGTCAACCCAAGCTTTTGGGGCATCTTTTCTCAATTTCTTGAAGATTGGCCCACAGGTGTCTGTTAGCTGTGAGATAAACCGACTAATATATTGAAGGCGACCTAAAAACCCCCTTATCCCCTTTTCCATTTTAGGAGGTTACATCTTGATGATGGCTTTGGATTTTGCTAGATCAATCTCAATCCCTATCTTAGATACCATGTAGCCTAGGAAGATACTAGATGGAGCTTCGAGGAGACACTTGATAGGGTTGATTTTCAGATTGTATTGTCAAAGTCTGGAGAAGAACTGCTCAAGGGCAATTAGGCAGTGTGGCCCATCCCTGGTGTGGACAACCATGTCATCAACATATACTTCTACATTCTTATGCATCAGGTCATGGAAGATCTTGATGGCCATCCTTTGATAAGTGGCACCAGAATTTTTCAGACCAAATGGCATCATCTTGTGGCAGAAAGTACCCATTCTGTGATGAACGAAGTTGTCGATTTATTTGGCCAATTAATTGGTATTTGATTATACCCTGTGTAAAGATCTATGATTGAAATCACACTGTACCCTACTATTCTATTAACAAGCAGGTCAATATGTGGTAAAGAGAAGTCATCCTTATGACAGGCCTTATTCAGATCTCGGTAGTCGATGCAAATTCTAATCTTGCCATCTTTTTTGGGAACTGGTACTATGTTGGCCAACCAAGTCAGATAATCAATGGCCTCGATGAAGTGGTTCTCTAATACCTTAGCTGTTTCCTCCTTGATTCTGAGAGAGATTTTCAATTTCTATCTCTAGAGTTTCTATTTCACTGGCTTGATGTGATCATAGGTGGGGATTTTATAAACGGCAATGTCAGGATCTATACCGATCATATCACAGGCTATCCATGCAAAGCAATCTGAATACTGTTTGATGAGCTCTGTCAACTCTTATTTATAATCACATTCATGCACAATAAATGTATGTTTTGGTGCATTTTCTGTGCCAATGTTTATTTGCTCTTTTGTTGTTTTTAATTTTGCTTTATAATTTTCTATTTTGCTAGCAATCTCATTCAGGGTATAGAAAGGTTAACAACAAAACTAAAATTTTTTATTATTGATAAAGGTGCCATGATCAGCATTTACACTGAGTTCCACAAAGAGGTCTCCTATTTTTGACATGGATGACAAAGAAGACTTGGATGACTCTGAACTGGACTCTGACTCCAGTTCTATTTGTGACTGACGTTCAGGTTTGGGTAGAAGGAAGGTTGACTGCTCTATGTGCTCCTCCAAGCACTAATTCTCTAAAGGTTCTTGGATGGGATGTATGAGGTTTGTGGGGTCTGCTTCCACTTTATTAGTAATCATGTAGAGGTTAATGAGAGAGGTCTCCATGTTGTCCTCCTAATCAGTCAGTAGTTTGAACAGAGGCTCACGGTCTGTTACTAAGAGCCTAACATCAAAGAGAAGTTCAAAACTAGGGATTAGTCTTTTGGTTAAAGGGCAATACCATGGTTCTTGAAAGAAATAGTAAGGTTTTGATTCCCCCTCTTTCGTAAAGTAACTGTTAAGGGTTTGAAGTATGGGCACATCACAATGTCCCTTATTTCACCTCTCATTATCACCTTCTGTTTGGCATTTTTTGTCTCTTCTCGGTCTTCATCTGTTGGCTTGAATCCAATACAAAAAAAGGAGGTTCAACAATCGGATATTTAGTAAATGAGGCCATACCCTGTTGGTTGCGGCTTAGTCCTATCCTTGAAAAGTAACACATGGTTCTCAACATGTTAGCCACCATAGGGTTACTATAAGGATCAAAGCCCGTTGGAAAATTTTTTTTACCCGGCTCTTCCTCGATAAACTAAATTGAATTAAAGGAGAACCCTAAGAATGGGTAGACCGTTGGCTGAGGCTGAATTTCCAATAGTGGGGCCAAAGAGGGAATTTCTGATTTTCTCGCCAAGTCTCCTTTGATTGTTACCATTATGTTTCCATTGGGGAATTCCAACTTTTTATGCAGAGAGGAGGTGATTTCCTTAGCCTTATGAATCCATGACCTTCTTAGAAGTAGGTTGAAGTAGGCCGGGACATCCACTACCTAGAAGGAGATAGTCGTTACTACGGGCCCGATTGTGACCTCTAGCTTGGCCACGCCCAATACTTCCCATCTAATGTCATCATATGCCCTCACTATCTGATCATAAGGGATAAAATCTTTAGCAGTTAACCCCAAACAACTAGCTACTTTCAAAGGGCAGACATTCAGCACTGACCCGTTATCTATGAGAACCATAGGCACTATTTTACCCCTGGCTTGGATTGTGACATAGAGAGCATGGTTATGATCTCCTTTAGCAGGGATCTTATGGTCTGAAAGGTAGAGAGCCATTGCTAAAGGGTTCCTTATGATGGAAGCCACCAAAGCTTTTGGAGTGATACCAACAGTTGTTTGACATTGATTCATCACCTTCACTAGAGCTTGGTAGTGTACGAAGGAAGACTGAATCAACCAACATAGCCTTGGTTTCTTTAGCTGTTCCAAAACCAAATTCTTAGGTTGGGGTTTGGAGCTTGAACTAGGCATGTCCTTAGCAAAGATAGATGGATTGGGTAAAGCTTCGGGGGGAGGAGATGGGTATTGTCTCTTGCTCCGGGTGATGGTATTGATTTCCTCAAGAACGTCATTCAGGTCTATGACACAACATGAGTTGTCGATAATTGGGCGGATTAGGGAGGCCAAATTAGAGTCTGGCTCTTGCTGGATCGTGTGGATGTTGTTTTGGTGTTGGGAGAGTGGGTTTGTGTTTATGTTCGATCTGGGTCAAACAGGGAGTATTTGGCCACTCTTCACCAAGTCTTGGATCTTATGTTGTAGTCATCAGTCTTATGCCCAGGTTCCTGATTGAAATAGAAAAAAGAGTTAAGGTTGTAGTGTTTTGGAACTGGATTTGGTAGGGGTCTAGGTTCCAGGGGCTGTCTGGAACCCCAAGATCCATGAACTTGCGTCTGTCTGGTCGAGCAACTGGTCTTGGTGAAGGAGGAGGTTGTTGTCTCTAGCCGGTCAGATTGGCCACCTCACTGCCTTTTTGAAGGGGAGGAACTACGTGATAGGTGGTATATGGCTTCTTATATCTGGAGGAAGAAGTTTGATCCTCTTTAATTTGACCTGACTGGATCGGGTCCTTAATTTTAGTTGCGGTGGCAATGAGAGCTCAGAAGTCTGGAAGATACTGAGTCCTGAGTGTAAGGTTTCTGCAGGTGTCTTACATAAAGTGCAATGGAATTAAAACTTTGTGACACCGCAAAAACCACTAAGGATCCATGTATTTCAATATTTTTGAAAGATAGGGTTAGATTACAAACCTGGGGTTCGATGTAACACCCACTGTGTAATCCCAGAGAACTAGACAGCGAATACCACATTCAGTGCCGAAACACCGACTTATTCTACTAATTAACTCCCAAATACACATTAGAAGTAGTTATGTTTCCTTAGTGAGGCAAGTAATTAAAATATAAAATATAGGTTTTAGGGAAAATCTTATGGAAAATAAAATTTAAGAATAAAATAAAATTTCGCAAGAACTTCCCTTAAAAAGAAAAAACTTGCCACACAAAGAAAATATGCACACTTTCAATATAATTCCTCCATACCCCAAAACTCCAATTCAATACAAAATGGCACAAGCACTTCTAAATATGAATCCATTTTACTTAGGTTCTCTCATCAATATTATAATCCATTCATTTCAAGAATATATACATCATTAATCATTCACCACACATAAAATCGAGAATTAATATTTAATCGGCCACCGATTTCATTAAATATAATCTCAATATTTACAGCTCCAACATTATTTATAATAAGTCTATACATGCCATAGTCCACATCTCTATACATATCCTACTCAAAAATAAAGACTACTCTCTGATGCTTCACCTTCGATTTTCAGGTAGCATCCACCGTTCACAACCTGCACGTGATAAAAATCAACGCGCTGAGTGGAAGACTCAATGGTGTTGGATAATTATAATTTAAGGTAACCAAGAAATAAAACACAATACCTTTTAAAAATAAATATTCAAATCATAAAATATATCAAACACCGAAAATGTGCTAATTAAATCCAAATATTTTGGATAAACATAAAGAAATCCACATCTCATAAATTTTTACTAAACTCAGTATAATTTAGAAAATATC